>PVIW01005428.1:0-106977 GCA_004026585.1 Noctilio leporinus
AATGGGTGAGATCATATGATATTTGTCCTTCACTGACTGGCTTATTTCACTAACCATAATACTCTCCAGTTCCATCCATGTTGTTGCAAAGGGTACAAGTTCCTTCTTTCTTTCTGCTATATAGAATTCCATTGTGTAAATGTACCAAAGTTTTTTGATCCAATCATCCACTGATGGGCACTTAGGCTGTTTCCAGCACTTGGCTATTGTAAATAGTGCCACTATGAACATAGGTGTGCATAGGTTCTACAAATGTTTTTTGATCCAGTTATCTAATGATGGGCACTTAGGCTATTGTGTTTCCAGCACTTGGCTATTGTAAATAGAACTGCTATGAACATAGGGATACACAGGTTCTTAGGAATTGGTGTTTCAGGGTTCTTCGGGTGTAGTCCTAGTAGTGGAATTGCTGGATCAAAAGGCAGTTCCATTTTTAGTTTTTGGAGGAAACCCCATATTGTTTTCCATAGTGGCTGCACCAGCCTACATTCCCACCAACAGTGCACCAGGGTTCCCTTTTCCCCACATCCTCACCAACACTTGTTTGTTGATTTGTTGATGATGGCCATTCTGACAGGTGTAAGGTGGTATCTTATTGTGGTTTTAATTTGCATCTCTCTGATAGCTTGTGATGTTGAACATTCTTTCATATGCCTCTGGGTCCTTTGTATGTTTTCCTCAGAGAGGTGTCTGTTTAGGTCCTTTGCCAATTTTTTAATTGGGCTGTGTTTCCCTGGGGTTGAGTCACATTAGTTCTTTATATATTTTGGAGATCAAACTCTTGTCTGAGGTATCATTGGCAAATATGTTTTCCCATACAGTTGGTTCCCTTTGAATTTTGCTGGTGTTTTCTTTAGCTGAACAGAAACTTTTCAGTTTGATATAGTCCCATTTGTTTATTTGTTCTTTTATTTCCTTTGCCCTTGGAGAAGTATCAGTAACATATTTCTGCGTAGGATATCTAAAATTTTACTGCCTGTATTTTTCTCTAGGACCTTTATGGTGGCACTGCTTATGTTTAAGTCCTTTATCCGTCTTGAGTTTATTCTGGTGTATGGTGTAAGTTGGTGGTCTAGTTTTATTTTTTTGCATGTGGCTGTCCGTTTCTCCCAACACGACTTGTTGAAGAGACTCCATTTTATGTTCCTTCTCCTTTTGTTGAATATTAATTGGCCACAGAGTCCTGGGTTAATTTCTGGGCTCTCTATTCTGATCCATTGATCTATATGTCTATTCTTATGCCAGTACCAGACTGTTTTGATTATAGTAGCCTTGTAGTATAGTTTGATGTCCAGTATTGTGATTCCTTCTACCTTGTTCTTCTTTCTCAAGATTGCTGAGGCTATTCGTGGGTGTTTTGGGCTCCATATAAAAAAATGTTTTTTCCACATCAGACAGGTAATGTGCCAAAAGCATAACAAGGTTGGAGGGAGGCACATATCACACAAGTGCGTGAACACCCAATCATCACACTTATGAACTACAAAAGGATCTCCATATTAATTTTTGAAGTATTTTTTCTATTTCTGTGAAGTATGTCGTTGGTATATTAATCGGGATTGCATTGACTCTATAGATGGCTTTGGGTAGTATGGACATTTTAATGATGTTAATTCTTCCCATCCATGAACATGGTATATGCTTCCATTATTTGTATCTTCCTTAATTCCTTTCTTCAGTATTCTGTAGTTTTCTGAGTACAGGTCTTTTACCTCCTTGGTTAAGTTTATTCCCAAGTACTTTATTTTTCTTATTGCTATGGTAAATGGAATTTGTTTTGTAGCTTCTATCTCTGATGTTTCATTATTGGTATACAAAAATGCTTTTGATTTCTGAATATTGACTTTATATCCAGATATTTTACTAAATTTGCTTATTAGGTCAAGTAAGTTTTTGGTGGAGTCTATTGGGTTTTGTATGTACACTATCATATCATCTGCAAATAATGACAGTTTTACATCTCCCTTTCCCTCTCTCTGAAAAATAATAAATAAAATCTTTTAAAAAAATAAAAATAAAATAGAAAAAACCTTCCAATACCACTGAACTGTATGCTTAATTTTTTTTAATGGTAAATTTTATGTTTTGTATATTTTGTCACAATAAAAATATCTGTCCATTATCCTACATCTATGTCATAAGGCAATAAATAAATATGACAAAAACAAAACTGCTACTGCTGTGGAAATTTCTAAACTATGTAAAAAATGTATTACTTTTTAAATTAATATTAAAATTTAATCTTGTTAAAATTTTAATTAGAATATTTTTATGCCAAGTAATAATAATAATATCTTCCCAAATTTTTCCTGACATTGCTAGGGCTCGTTTGTATCTTCTTTGCATTCCTAAGAACCTAATAGGTTCTCAAGAAAGATTTTACAATTATTTCTGTTGTTATATTTTATAGTAAGCATATATAAATATAAGCATATTTTTTATCATATTTTTTGCAACCCACTTATGTCTATATTTCCCACAAACTGGGACAAAAATAAATGAACATGGGTTGGTGCCCTGCTGAGGGTCTGTGGGTGCCTGTCTAGAAAAGCTAAGCTTCCTGGGCTCAGGAAAACAAGGGCCGAACTGAAAACTGAGAGCCTGGCACAGGCAAGAGCCTGGCTAGTTGCCACCTGCGGCTACAGGGTGCCCATCTCATGTACCCTACCTGCACCTCCCCTTTAAGACACTGACTTGTCTCACAAAGTGTGGTATTGGCATCCTGACATCTCTGACACTTGCCCTCAAGCCCAACATCTGACCATTTAGGTCATGTTAGAAGGAAGGTCCATGAGAACTTCTAATAGCTGAGAGGTCAAGAGGCCAGGGATGGAAAGTTGAGGTACGAGGGGTGAAGAGTGGCCTCACGACATGTTAGATGCTCTGCCTATGTCCAGGAAGATCATTTCCAGTATTAGACCAGAGAGGGGAGATTTGGGGAGCCCTCATGATGAGTGCCCCACAAGGCCAGAGGCCTTTTTTGGCAGGGTGGCCTGTAAGGCCTATGGTCCTTCATCTCTTCCTCTGCCTTTTCTTACTTTTGCTTTTTAGCATCAAGTAGTCTTGAGTCATAGCAACCCTTTCCTATGAGCTCTGTCTTCAGGAGGCTTGTGATGAGCATGAGGTGGAAGGAAGGGTAACATTGCCTGCTATGGTTAGTCAGCTTAAAAGAAATTGACCTCACAGCCACTGAATGCATCGTCAGTGAACACGGAGTGTATGTGGCAGAGTTTTGGGGGGGTGGGGGGATTGGTCATCACACCTAGATATATGGCATCTCCAAACTTGGCTAGTGAGCAGAGTTTCCCAAGGAGCTTCTTAAACATCCAGAGTCAATAAACCATATTTTCCAGGGATAGAGACCATAAATCTGTGCTTTAAAAAATAGTAATAACAACAAATGGATTCCACATTCACTGAGATGAATCATCAGAACAGGAGTAAATATGCTCAAAGTGATGATACAATGCCTGATGGCACTTCCTAAACATAAGCATTCATTCCACAGCCTATTTTTATTGAGCACCTATTATGTGCTAGAAATGACAGTCATGAATATAAACACAGTCTTTACTCGAAACAGTTAATATACACCATCTGTGACACCCCATGCCATCTGTAAAAATGGGGTTTTGTAAAACCTACTTTGCAGAGTTTTACAAAATGAAATAATGTTTCTGAGGTATCAATTCACATTTGGTGTGTACATTAGGTGCTCAGTCAATGTTAGTTCTTTCCTGTGCCTAACTTCTCTCCAGTCAGCTGGTAGCCACCCTGTGAGCTTCAGTTCTCCCAAATGGGAAGTAGAACTGAAATTCCCAGAGATGCCCTGCTACACAGGCTAGATATTTATGTAAAGGAGATGCACAATGGGTGTGGGGTTCCTACATCATGCAGCAGGTGGTAAGTGCCAAATAAGTGGCCCTAAGACTTATGTGTTGAGGAGTTTGGGGAGGAACAAAGATGCTATGTACTTGTGGCATAAAAATTTCAGAGTAATAGTGATGTTTGAAGAACAGAGGGGTTTCAGACACAACCAAAAAGAGGGAGACAGTATATTCTAGGTAAGAAAAGCATGTAATTCAAGGCAGACATGGAGGTGAAAAAGCCCAGGTAAGTTCAGGGGTCAGTGAGATGCCAGGGTGCAGGAGTGTAGCATTTGTGAAGAAGTTTAAGAAAACCATAGGCCTAATGTTTCAGAGGGCCAAACTGTCAGCGGCCTAACACGCTAGTGCAAGGAGATAGATGGCTGAGAGCCACAGTAACTTGGGCAGTCAAAATAACAGAGTAAAAGCTACGTGGTGGAAAATACTTCCCTGGAAGTCATACACAAGATGGAGTTGAGTGTGGGAGGTAGAGGTCAATTTCAGGTAGCGAGTGGGTCCATATTTAAAATGTCCTCAGCCAGGTTCCTTCAGTCCTGCCTTTACAATTTACTTCCAAGCCACCACCGTGGGTCTATACCCATCTGCTCCCACCCTTTATTCCAGCTAAACATGGGAAATGCCTTTGTCCTTCAGGCTCAAAGTTTCAAGGACCATATTCTACTCTCTCCCAATGAATGGCACTTACATCCACCAATTGTCATTCATGTTGACAATGTCACTCATTCATCTCATTTTAATAGTGTGCTTGGCATCATACTCCGAACATCTGTCTTCTGCATGCTGTCATCTCCATCACGCTGCCAAACCCCTCATTCTGACCCAGGTCATTTCTCATCTGGTTGACTTCCTCCTCTTCTCTTTCAGCCTCTATTCATCTGATATCACTAACATCCCAGCTAGTGTATAAAGTACCCTGAATGAGAGTATGAGTGCCAGACAAGGCCTTCAAAGGCATCTAGCCCAGTCTCTCAATTTACTGAAGAGGAAGCTGAGGCTCTGAGAGGTAAAGCCACACAGGAAGGTAGGTGAACTTTAAACTCAGGTCTTCTGATGCCTATGGGTGCCCTCACGTTGTGCTCCATCGTCACCCTGTGTGATTGCAGTGTTTAATAAATCTGTGAGCCAACAAAGCACAAAGCCAGCAGGACCAGCAGAGCTAGAAAGGAAGAGTCTAAGCTTTCTGCTTAATGAAAATAAGAAAGTAAAATCTTTTATAATATATGTACATACCAAGGAAGATACTCATTGGACCTTCTTCCATTAGCCACTGAGGGCCACAATCACAGATTCTCCTGGACAGATTACAGCAGAGGATGGGAAACTACCACCCATGGGCCAAACAGCCAGCTGGCTGTTCTGTAAATAAAGTTTTATATGAACAATATTGTCTATGGCCACTCTTGATCTACAATGGCAGATCTGAATATCTGTGACAAGAGACTCTAGGACACACAAATTCTAAAATATTTACTTTCTGGTCTTTCACAGGAAACATTTGCTGAACACTGGATTAGAGCATTTTAGTTTTACACAAAGCTAAAATGACTTCCACCTCGTGAGTGAGGGTTTTCCGGGGACGCTACCTAAGGTGGTGACTGGTTGGCCAGGAATATGGATGGGGTCACAGCCAGTTGTGGTTCTTACCTCCACCTCTTTTGGTCCCCATCTTTGAGCTCCTTTAATGTCAGGTCAGCCCAAGTTTTTTCCACCTCTGCAAGCAGAGGCCCATAGATATAATTCCACCCATCAGTACCCACTGCTACCCAGGTGGTCTCCAACAGGTCTCCCTGCCTCCAGTCTAAAGCCTCCATACTGCATTCCAGGTGCTTTTCAAGCTCCTCACTACGAGCTACCTCTCCAAGACCCTCATCCAGCCAGGCCACTCTTCCTATGGAAGGCTGCTCTGCCCCACCGCACAACAGAACCTTGGGATACTTTTTACAAGCATAGATGTCCAGGTCTCATCTCAAAATACTAAGTCTGAAAAAAATGTGCATTCTTTTATATGAGAGGGCTTCTCTGCTTGTCCTATCTACAGAAGAATGCCTCCAGCATCCTCTGCCCTATTCAATCCTATTAGCCTGTTTTATTTTCTTAATAGCATTTACCAATATCCAGAATAGACTTTGTTTATTTTTTATCTTAACACCAAATAACATAAACTTCATAGAAGTGTGTATTATATTCTGAGCACCAAGAACAGCATCTGACTTATATAGTCACAACTCCAAACCTACCTGTCAAACTGATTTCAGTAGCCTTCCCTAGCATGGCAGCAGCACCCCCTTAGCTTACCTGTCCCCATGCCCAAGTTCCTCCATACAATCTGTTCAGATTGGTCCTAGTGCACAATGGCACACAGGTACCTCCATGAGCCTCACCCCTGAACCTCTGCCTGGAGTGTCCTCCTCCCTCTGGATTGGCCTGGTGAGCTCATAATTCCTTTCACAATATACTTCCAAGTCACCTCCTCTTCCCTGATATAGGTAAGCAGAAGTATCTATACAGAGCATCCCATTGCTGAGTTATTTAATGTATGAAGAAGAATGAAGAATATTTGTTTGTATTCCCAGAGTCTAATATGGTACTTGGAATTACCAGACCATAAATAAGTCATCCTTGACTAAATTACTACATGGGCAAAATAAGATAAGGAGAAGAAACAAGGGATGAAGGGGAGGAAGAGGGTGAGAAAGAGAAAGGAGGGGAAAGAGAGACAAGAATGAGAGATAAAACGCAATTTCCCCAGGAGTCTGAGGCCCTGTGCTTATGGTTCAGTTACACTGCTAAACCAGCCAGCTCTATGTTGCACTGCTAAGAGGGCAGTCCCAGAGACACGATCTGTTCAGTGACTCCTTTTGAAGGCTCTGCTGTTTGCTTTCCAAATATCTTCTTGAAGATGCTACCAAGAGAGACAGGGATGGGCCTTCCTAGCCAGACAGAACTGGGGTGTTATTTTAAAACCCCTTTACTTGGGCACCTTCTTATCAGGCACTTGATAAGGTGGAGAAGGAGAGCAGCAGAGAAAACTGCTAGTGGGAGCCAAATCGTCTCAAAATTAACTGGCTTCAAATGCTTTTTCCAAATTCTCTGATTTTCTCCAAGGGATCTGTGACATTGAACATTTTAAATAAATGGCTTTGTAATGACCTTAAAATATGCCTAAGAGAGAGGCTAATACAGAAATATTTTTCTCAGGTGAGGAAGCAATGGAAATTGTTTTTTTCCATAATAAAGCATTGCCCCCTTCAGTATAACTATATTTTCACTCAGATCACAGTGCACCCGGAGAGAAGAGAAATTGCTGTTGAAGAACTTGCTTGTACTCTGAAAGGCATTTTGCATATGGCCATTTTTGATGATATGCCTTTAAAGTTACAGCTGTCTTATGTATGTGTTGCATTAGTTAAAAGGGTGACATTTCTCCGTATTAATAAAATAGAGTTAAGTTCCAATCAGATAAACCTGACATAAATATCCAAATCTAACTGATAGAATTTTTACACTTTCATTGATGATAAAAAATGGCTTCCTGATTAAATGAGAAATTCTAGCTGCTTCTTAGAAGAACAGTTGGGAGGAAAAAGAAACATAAAATAAAGATGTATTGCAAGGAAGAGCAAAGCTATGCGAGTTTCACATTTTTCTTAAATGCACATGACTGGGCTCCAGTGGAAAGCCCTCTGGGAAATAATTTACAACAGGTGAAACCAAGGTTCGGATAAGTTAATTGAACTTGCCCTGAGTCATTCTGCAAATGTGTGACAGGAATAGGATTTGAACTCAGAGCTACCGAGTTACGACACTATTTCTCCTCTCAGAAGCAACCACGTCATTGCCAAAATTGCCATCAGAAAAGCTAGCTGCTAAAGTTGAATTCCACCACTGATTCTCCTGGGCCACGTCCATGGCACCCTGCTAGTCTGTTAGGTTGTTCTGTTCAATGACCAGCAGTCATTCTCTCAGAATGTACAATAAGGGCTACAGCTTACTGTTTTATTATTTCTACAGCTTATTGTTGTAATGTTATGCTTTTCTTCTTTTTAATTTAAACAGCAAGGGGGAAACTTGCTCTATCAAGTGCAGTTAAAGTTTTCTAAGGTAGGCTCATTAAATTTATATTTGTGGCAAGTCCACCCAAACTGAAGCTGAATGAACTGTGTGCTTCTTTTGAAGAAAAGATGAACTAAGCAAATTAACAGCATAATTAAAGCACACACTTAAACATAATCATGTATTTTGAAGGATGTTGGCAGGGAATGGTTTGCAGTGAATATGCTAAATGATAACAGTAGCTGTGTGCTAAGTTGGTGATGCCAGACTGGGAATCAGAAAACATGGAGTACTAATGACTTTGGTCTTTACAATAAGCCTATGAGATGGTCCTCTTCTACCAGTAAGAAAACTAAGAAAGAGATCATTTGAATCATTCATAGTATCAAGGCAGGAAGGTGGATTCCAACCCAGATCTGACTGGCTTCCAAGCCTGTGTTCTCACCCTCATGCTGTAATACAGTAATTTCTGGTCTTCTTAGGGTATGGGCCTTATAAGGGCCCTATGAAAGGTGAGAAACAGAATGTACTCAAGATGTGGCATACGGATTCAAAGATGCTTTTTGGCTCAAGAATGCCTGTCCTACTGCTAATTATACATTTCTTCTTTTCTCTTCATAAAAGTGGGTCATCAGTTTAAAGCCATTTTGTGAGCAGTAGATGACAGATAGCTGTCTTAGAAAGCAACACAGTGTTTTACATGCAAACAGATTAATTCTTCCTTAGTTGATATGAATGAGATTTTGTTGAATGTAGATGGAGTTGAGTATATCCTTAACACTAATTGATAATTATACAATTTTATTTTAGGCGGTACCTTGGTGGTTCCGTGAATGTCCCTGTGCGAAGCAGGCAGCTGGTCGGGCAGCAGGGCGTCAGCAGCATGTCCGAGCCCGGGGAGGCTGCACACTGGGGCTGAAAGCCAGGTGCGGAGCCTGAGGCGAAAGGAGAAGTCAATGATACTTACCCGGCCCTAATTTGAGATTTTGGTATTCTCTCTGTCATGAAGTTTTTGCTTTAATTTTTAAAATATTGTGTTAAGATATTATTTAACTTGGTTATTTAATTTGGGGGCACTCCCCTAAACTTAGCACCTAAGATGAGCGGCTCTTACTTAGTTCACTACTTCTCCCAGCCCTGAATCAAGGGCCAGATGCAGCCAGCAGAAGCATTTCTTTCTTCTGAATGGGACATTGCCACGCAAATCCGTATTTCTAATATTCCTTGAAAAAATGGAAAGATCTGGCAACATTGGACTTGAGGTTCCACATGTCCAAATGCAGCAGTTGCCTCCATTGGGGCGGGGGTATTGCTGCCCAGTTCTCCACAGCCCCCACCACTTCCTGGCCCCCAGAGGAACTGAGTTGAGCATTCTGGAGCTAGACTGAAAGGAGAAATGTTATTCTTGAACCCTCAGGAAATGTATTCTGCCATCACCCATAATGTTCCTTTAGGTTTACCAATGTGTCAGCCTTGACATTGAACCACAGGATAAGAACACTGCCAGCAAGACCAGGAAAGAGCTCCAGGTACCAGCACAGACGCATCACAGGTCACAGTGCTGTATGTGCCCTTCACATGTTTTCTATGCAAAGCAAGCTTCTTTCTGTGTATCAAGGACTTAACAACTACTTCTTATCATTGCTAAGATTTTTTGAGCTCATACAATGTGCCTAACTCTCTGCTGAGAGCTTTCTTATATATAAGATGATATATATATCATCTTATTTGACCATCACAAGAATCACATGAGATACATTAATATCCCCATTTTACAGATGTGGAAACTGAGTTATTAAAAGGTTGAGGAAATTGCTCAAGGAACTAAGGTAGTAAATGGAAGAACCTGAAATCAAACCCAGATGGAGGGCACCTAAAATCCTATGCTCTGTACCACTATGCACCCTGCCTTTCTATGGCCTGGTGTTATCTTTAATAGGCACTTGCTTGCTAAATTTATTAATTGCCTTTTGCTACCAATGACTAACATTTCACAGGTACATGGAATTTGATCCAAGCACATACAATAGCTGCCTATTGTAGTACATTGACTTTAAGAGTTTACCTTCCTTGTTTCGATGACTTTTTTCATACCAGATTAATTTTGCAAAGGTTAATCATGTAACACTTATTTTAATTACGCCTCTCTAGTCACAACAAATGACAGCGTTTGACTTCTTGTTGCCTTCCTTTGTATTGCACGACCAATGAGATTATTAATAAATGCCTTTTTATTATGTAGTCACAGGGCATGGGCTGGCCTCGTGTATTTTATTCTGGGTGCAGTGTCAGCAGGGCCTTGTGGATTTGCTAATGAGCTAAATCCGGTTAGTGCCACATGCCCTGGACTGCTGGAGATCTTTTAAATACATCATTGCTCTCAGAGACTCAGCTGGGTTCAGTGTGAGAGAGATTAACTTCTCATTCCAATTAGTGAAGAGTCATTCTGTTGGAGAGGAAACTGCTTATGTGGCCCCAAACCCAGGACCCTCAGACTGATGAACTGGTGACCAGTCAACAACAGACCCAGACTTAGAAAAGAATGGGAACAAGGATTTATTATTACTATTATTATTATTATTAGTTTTGTGTGTTCCTTAGAGAATACCATCTCCATAATAGGGTTGGCCATTAGGACAAGAAGGAGCTGTTTTGTTTCCCGTATAGAAGATATAATGACTTCTGTCTTAGCATGACGGAAAGTTAAAAAGAAAGGGAGTGGGGCGTTTTAAATAAACTTAAAATTGGGTATTTATTCTTGACCAGATCCTTCTTCCACCAAACACTGAATATAAATGTATTTTAAATTCTATGTTTCATTTTCTCAGACAATAATAATACTAGCTAACCATTACTGAGCATGCACAGGGTCAGGCCCTCTTCTAATTGTTTTATGGATATTAATTCATTTAGCCCTCACAACAACTGTTGGATGTAGATACAATCATTCTCCAAGCAAAATGTGTGAGACAATGTCTTTGTCCATTTTGTATTTTTGCTATTTTTGTTTCTTCTCATCTCTTGTTCTTCTTGAGTTGAATTAACATTTTAGGCTATACATATTTGCTAGTCCATGGTTTTGTCCAGAGGATAAATGAGCACTTTTTAAAAAACTAAAACATGGAATGCTTTTGGGAATGAAAGCCAAATCCAAATCATGCCTTTATAAAGGTACCACAGATATACAGAAAAACAGGAAATTTCTACAGACACAGAAAAGAAAGGGAAAAAATTGATTTTTCTCACATATAGTTTCTGATGAGAAAAAGGTTCACAAAATGAAATAATCAGCATGGAAAAGCACACCTTTCTTTTAAAATTTTAAAAATGATTCAGAAAAATAAAATCTAAAATGCACTGAATGGTAAAAAATAAAAATCCTGTTTAAATTAAAATGACCTCACCATTATTCTGTGGGAAGACATGCACACCGGCTCATGTAAAGAGAGCGCCAAAGGTATTCCTGAAGAGAAATCAATGCGCCCACCCTAACCACAAGCCCATCTAAAAATTAATGATGTTTAAAAAAAAAAAAAAAGAACTTGTTTTACGAGACAAAGTATTCTCTGTAGGCCATGAAAACCCAAGGAATTCTATTTGGGGGTTTGAGTCCTTGTCTGTTTTAACAGAAGGCAGAGATGAGAAAGAATTCTAAATGTATGAATGCTTTTGGAAGCTGCATTGTACACACACACACACGCTTGCGGGCACACATGCACTCACATAAACACACAATAGCTTTAAAATGGCCTCCCTGCTTAGAAGCAGCCAAAGGCAAGACTTGCTGTGGGAAAGGGTTTGAATGAACAAGCAAAATGCTCATAAGCGTGTTTTTTCAAGAGTGTAATTGCTTCCTTATCCTTAACATCCATGGGAAGTCAGAATGGCCGGCACTGGACGTGTAGCAGAACAAACAAAGGATCTATTTGGAAAAATTACAGAAGATCTGATGGAGCTGTTTCCATATGTGTGTGTGCATGGGGAGGGTATGTGGAGTCAGTTTCTGTGACGGTTAGAGTGGGAAGGGTACAAGCACGGACCAGCCAGCCAACAAATTCTGGAGGACCGTGGAGTCTCATGTTTTACAACGTCATGACAATAGTTAAATTTTACAAAAGAATCCTGTTTGTTCCATGTATTTCTGAAGTGGAACTTGCTCATCATTTGGGTCCTACAAAGCCTCCTTTTATTTATTTTTCTTTATTAAAAGAAGCCGTCTCCTTTCTACAGGTGGGCTCTGGAGAGCGAGGGCTGCATCTCGCTCATCCTGTGTTCTCTGAATGTAGGACACAGGTGCCGTGTGGTCAGTCATACTTTGCTAAATGAAGACAAATTCCAGTTAACCCCTAAAAATGTGTTTCTTGAACCTGGTGAAAAGGAAAGCAGACATGTGTATGATATCCACTAGGCTGCATCATTTTATATTTTAGATCAGAATAATTTTTTTCTATTCCCAGGTCAAAAAACACTGTAAAACTTAATGTTTCAACTATTTGATAAAAATCTAATGTGAATAGTTTGCCTGAAATGTGTTCAGGAAAAAATAAATAGTGCCAGGAGAGGTATCTCTGATATCTTAGAAAAGAAGAGTATAAAGCAGTTGATGAAAACAAATGAACCTTTAGGTGTTCAGGATGAGTCCTTGAGCAATGAGATTCAGCCTGAAAACTTTCGTGGGGGTGATGATAACCTAGGGTCTGGCCTGGCAGGTGTGGAAACTTCAGCTTAGGGCCATTTTGGGAATATCTGAACTTCTGAACTTAGAGCTTGCCATCTTCAACCTCACGTAACACTGATTTGTATCTGAAATTTAACGTGCTAATCCATAATACAACATCTTCATGAAGTATTTAGTATGTCCCACATATTGTTCTATCAATTGGCCAAGACAAGTTCCCTATCTTTTATAGGACTTGCAGTCTAGTGGGAGACAGGTATGTAAATACCCTAGCTTCTCAACATGTGGGACCCAGACCAGTAGCAGCAACACTTCCTGGGTGCCTGCTGGAGGCTCAAGGATAGACCCTACCCCAGTCCTGCTGAGACAGAGCTCTGGGTGGGGCAATGTGTACTTTAACAAGCCCACTAGGTGATTCAGCTGCACTGAAAGTTTAACAACATGTGAACTTCAGAGGAAATTATGGTTCTGACTGAATCATGTGTGTATGGAGGGAGGGAGAAAATGCTACTGGTTAACTACTAAACCAAGAGGAAGCAGAGTGCCCTTTCAGCCTGCTCCCCTTATCCTAACACACGGAGGTTGGGGCTTACGTGGGAGGTTGGGGCTTACGTGAACTGAATCAAAGCAGCGTTGCCGAGCTGGACCATTTTCTGCAACCTGTTACCTGAGGTTTTAGTGGAAAGTTCTGGGCATAATAACTAGGGGTGTGAGGTCAGAACCAGAAAGCCAGGCATGTATGTACATATATATGTGTGTGTATGTATATATACATATATGTATGTATGTGTATGTGTATGTGTGTGTGTGTATGTGTGTGTGTGTGTGTGTGTATATATATATATATATATATATATATATAGAGAGAGAGAGAGAGAGAGAGAGAGAGAAACAGACAGGCACAGAGGCACAGAAAGAGACAGAGAGAGAGAGATACACCAAGTAATGAAGTCAAACAAGACAGACAATAAAAAAGGTTAACCCTTGGAAAAGCAGAACTGACAATTCTTTCAGGGAAAATGGTAACAAAAACTGGGAATCCTAAAAACAATTTTTAAGTTTTCCGTATGTGTTAACCCTGAATGGCCACGTCAGAAATCTTACCTCAGAGAAGCCCTCCTCAATCTGAGAAGGATAATCTACACAGCCCTGGGCCCCACTGAGCAGCGATGGTCAAACAGACCAAGATGTGAGCTTTACCTCTGAATGGACACTATTGCTCTCTGGGGATTTTGTGGAGATGACCAATTCATTTTGCTTGGGTTTGCAATGGCAATAATAACATTAAAAATACCACCCATAAAATAACTATCATCATTCGATTCATATCTTTTGACATCTATTTATATTTTGTGGTAGTTTAAAAATAGCAGTGAAGTTAATGCCTCATTACTTAGAACCTCTAAGATTAGATCTTCCCATCTAAATTGAATCACAAAAATATACTTACAGCTAATTCACATATTAGTACAATTTCTATCGATCATAATTTGCGCACTTGGAGATTTGCATACACCTTGTATACTGTTCAAACCCCAGTTTCCCCAGCCCTCCAAATTCCAGCCAATCTATCACAGTTACAAAGCTGAAGTACAGGAAATACAGCTGGAAATTGCAGGGGAAAAAGGAAAGCCTGACTTCAGCTGGAGATATTTCCTTAACTAATAGGAGAGGGCCCAGAATGAGGTGAAGTTTTCAGATGCAAAGGCCCCAGGTACTCAACTGAGTTTCTCTGCAACTCAACTTTTTACCTGTTGAATCAGGTAAATATTTTAATACCTCCCCATGTACCTCACAGGCTTGCTAAAATGTCCAGTAAGAACTGTCATGGTCTTCCACAATGTTGGAAAATACCCCTTCAGCATGGGCTCCAAGAACAAAGTCCTTCAGCTCTTTTCTGTCACAATACTGTATGAAAGAATTCTGGCTACATTTGAGAGGGCCTAGTGACCAACACACAATGACAGAGACTTTCAGGTTAGGCAGAAAGCCTATTGTTTTTCAGGGTGTACTGAAAGGAAACATGACTTCTTATAGAAACCAATATGAATTTCTCCCCTAAAGGCTAAGCAAATGCAATATAAGTCATGAAATAAGGTATCGTGAACAAGATTGTATACAACCATGTGGAACAAACTGTATATACATAGTTCTTATTATGGGTAACATTATTACAGGAGTAGCCTTTATTTAATGTTCATCAACTGATGTTTATTTAATTCTCCCATCCATTCTCGGAGGTAAGTTTGTGTATATTTCATTTAAAAATGAGGAAACAAACCCTGGCTGGTAGAGCAGTGGATAAGGTGCCGGCCTGCAAACCCAAAGGTCACTGGTTCAATTCCCAGCCAGGGCACATAACCAGGTTGCAAGCCAGGTCTCCAGCCAGGTCTGTAGCTGGAGGCAGGTGAAAGACAACCATACATTGATGTCTCTCTCCCTCTCTGCCTCTCTCCCTACCCTACCCTCCTCTCTAAAAATAATAAAATCTTTTAAAATAATAATTAATAAATAAATAAAATGAGGAAACAGGTTCAGAGATGTGAAGTGACTTACCTAAGGTTGCACAATAAGTGAAATGAGTACGTGGCAGTGGTGGGGTTTGACCCTTTATCTTTTTGACTTCAAAGAAAATGCTCTTAAATGCTTTGAAATCTATCAGCAGAGTATGAAGTCAGCTCTTTGCAACATTTTCTTCCCAACTTCAGAATGCCTCAAGCTAAAGAATGCTTTCATATATATAGCTACCTGAACTGGGAAGACTATGCTATGGACTGAGTATTTGTATTCCCCAAAATTTGTACGTCACAACCTAACCCCCAACGTGATAAGGTCATGAGGGTAAAATTCTCAGAAATGGGTTAGTGCCCTTATAAAAGAGGCTCAAAAGAGATTCCTCACCCATAACTCCTTTCTGTTTATTCATGCAGCACCTGCAAGATAGTCAGCCATATGCTCCATAGACAAATATATCAGGTTTCTCTTTTAGTAAGTTCTTTAGATGGTTCCAAGAGAACATGTTTAGTTGTTTATTGTTTAGAACTTCCCCCATTACTGTGGGTCCTGGATCTCATCACCCTTAAAAAGAAGCCCAGTGGTAAATACCTACACTAATGTAATATAACACAAATTACCAATAAGAGTTTTATCTCATGTTTATATATGAGCAAACAAGCTAATGTTACAGATAGTTAAGGAAACATCTAGAATGTTAAAGAGAAGGAAAATAAACAGAAAACATGGCTCCTGGGGGAGGAAATGATTTAGGGGAGAGAGGAAACTTTACCAAAAAAATCCTACAAACTCAAGTCAATACACTGAGGAAAACTTAAGAAGAAAAAGCATCCATTAGTTGATGTGAAAATGAAAATCAGGCTATTAGCTTCTAGAGGTATGCTACACTGAATATTTTGAAAAGCTTTCCTTCTGCAAAACCCTAGATGATGTATAAACTATAAAACATTTACTGATGCATTGCTGAGCTCACTGAAAATTGAGGAAAATCCCTAAAAGGGAATTCAAACCAGAATAAATGCATAGGTTCAAAAACCAGAATGTTAAATGAGTAGAGGTTCCCTTGATGGCAAATACCATAAAACAAAACCTGCAATTCAGAGCTAATGGTAATAAGAGGAATGGAAAACTGTATCTTATACCTGTGCAAAATTGGAGCTGAATCTGAAAACTCACAGAAAGCTGATGCACTGAAGGTGGTGCAGACTCGGCAATGACAGTAGGTAAAAATCTGCCTGGTGCAAAGTGAGCCAGTGAGGAACGTTGTCTTTACCACCTTCTAGATGGAAACTAATAATAATAATGATAATACTAATAGTATCTCCTGAGAATTGTAAACTACAGGTCAGCTCTCAAATGAATCTGAGACTCAAATTTCTACTATATACTTAGTCATGGAATCAGCATGCCAAGAAACTAAACAAGTGGCCCCAGTTCAGGAATAGCCCGGACACTTGTAAGAAGCATATACCTTTTTCTTGAGGAAAGCATTAGGAACTCAGACTCCTTGATATAGAGATTCATTTCAGTCAAATATGAGTTTATGATAAAAAAAAAAAAATACCATGAACATAAAGTCATCTTTAATGGCTGAGAATCAGCAGAACCAACCAACCACAAAAACTTAGACTTTAAAGAATCTCAGATATTAAAATGATTAGACAGACACTAAAATAACTATGCATAATTTTTTAAGTTGGCATGAACAAGATTTGAACAAGGAGCAAGATATATAAAAATAATCAATGATTTGTAAGTAATTCACCTTAGCTTCTAAAAATAGAATCTTTAGGGTTTAAAACTCATTGAATACCTTAACAACTAGATTAGCATAGAGCTGAAACAACTGGATATCCACATTCCAAAAATAAGAATCTATATATAGATATTATACTCTTCATAAATTTAATTCAAAATGGATTATAGACCTGTACATAAAACACAAAAATATAAAATTCCTAGAAGATAAGATTTTAAAAATCTAGATGACCTTGAGTTTGGTGATGACTTTACATACACCACTCAAGGCATAATCCATGAAAGAAATAATTGATAAGCTAGACTTCATTAGAGTTAAAAACTTACATTCTGTTTTCTTTTCCAGAGACCCCTGTCAAGAGAATGAGAAGAAAGCCAGGCTGGGAGACATACGCAAAACACACTTCTGATAGAGGACTATTATCCAAAATATGCAAAACCTCAACAATAAGAAAGGAAACAACCTGTTTTTAAAATGCTCAAAAGATATGAATAAACACTTGACCAACAAAGATGTGTAGAGAGAACATAAGCATATGCAGTACAGACTGTAGTTTAGGAGCAATGGGCTATACCATAGAGCCTAGATCCAGAGTAGACTAGACCATCTGCATTTGTGTAAGTGAGCTCAATCACCTTCACCCAAAGACAAAATAACCTAACAATGAAGTTTACGGAATGCATCCCAGCCATTAAGGAGCACAGACTGTGTATGTTACTCCTTTCACCATCTCCATGAAAATGAAAGAACATTAAACACATTAACTCCTGAACATTCTATTTGTGACATGTATTTTAATTCTGTGTTAGATAGAGATATTGTGTCATAACGTCTCTTATATACTCTTTTCCCTATCCATTTTTTTTCTCTTTATTTTATAGTCTGGATATTTTCTACTGATCTACCTTCTGATTTTCACTAATCTGTCATTCTTCTGTGTCTAACATTCTGTTAAACCTATTTGTTTCTTAATTTCAACTATATATTTTAGTACTGGGATTTGACTTTTATCGTAGATTTAAGTTCTCTGGAGAGTTTCTCTATTTTTCCACTTCTATTTTTGATGTATTTATCACAATTATTTAAAGGTATATCTGATTTTTCTAATATCTCCATCATTTATAGATCTGTTATCCAGTGTTTTCTCTTAGGTTTTCATCATTTGACACTGTACTCTGCCATGCCTGTTAATATTTTATTGACTACCAAACATTGTATATAAAAACCCTATGTTTTAGAGAGATAACCTCAGGCTCTGGTTGGTGTTATCTTTCTCCAAACAAGATTTTTGCTTTTAGGCAGGTGATAAATTAAGAGCAGAGAACCTTAGTCCATTATTGGAACTAAGCTTCTTTGAACTTTGAACACACTCTTGTCTGTTTGCTGGTCTATTTGTGGTTCACTTTTACCAAAGTATAACTTCCTAAGGATTCCTAAATGGAATTTTGAAATTAAGAGCATTCTTCCTTGCTGAACCCTGAACTCTTAATTAGTGTTTCCCCAAGACCACAATATTGACAAAATTGCATCTCAGTTTCCCAAACACTGAGCTACCACTTTGTGTTCTACTTTGCTCTCAGTCCCAAACCCACTACGAATCAGAAAATTCCTCAAAGGAAATCATCTCTCACTTCATGGGCTTCTCTACTCTGTGAAATAGTTTTTTCCTTAAGTCCTGCCAGCCTTGGAAACTCTCCGAGGTCTTCAAATGGATATTCTTGGTATTACATCCAATATTTCCAGTTGTTATTGATAAGAAAGCTTGTTCATAAATCTAATTATACCTTTAGTGTGAGTCATTTAAAAGTGTATTTTTAGCCCTGGCCAGTGGCACAGTGAATAAGGCGCTGGCCTGTGAACCCAAAGGCTGCTGGTTCGATTCCCAGCTAGGGCACATAACCAGGTTGCAAGCTGTGTCTCCAGCCAACTCTGTAGCCAGAGGCAGGTGAAAGGTAACCACAGATTGATGTCTCTTGCCCTCTCTGCCTACCTTTTATTTTTGTCCCATCTTATTCTGTCCTTTCCCTCTTTTTAATAAATTGTCTTTCCATTATTTTATAAACCATAACACGTTTATTTTATAAGCCTTTCTTAAATAACTGATAGCATAATACATCCATATTTTCACCTTAATTTTACTTACCAATATATTTTAAAGATTATTCCATTGAAAGTCTATGTTCATTTTGACAGCTGTATAGTACTCCTTTGATAAGTTTTTTGATTGGTTATCTGTTTCCAATTTTATTTATTTTGCTATTTATTATTACTATTTAAGTATTATTTATTTATTTATTCTCTTCTTTTAATTTATTTTGACCTACTTTTCTCTTCTTTACTTAGTTCCTTAAGGTATAATTTTGGAACACTGATTTTTGTCAAAGAGGAGTCTTTATTTCTTAATTTTTTTGAAGCTACAATAAGCTTTATCGTGTTTTCCCATTATCATTTTGTCCCCTTAGATCTCCCTCCTCACAACCCCCCCACTGCTGTCGATGTCCATGAGCTCTTTTTCCTTTTGCTCAATCCCTTTACCCTCTAACACCCCCAACTAGCTGTCATCCTACTCTCCATCTAGAAGAACTAACAATTTTCCTTGTTAGTTCAGTTTGTTCATTAGATTCCACATATCAGTGAAATTATATAGTATTTATATATCTCTGATTGGCTTATTTCACTTAGCATAATGTACTTCAGGTCCATCTAACTGTTGCAAAGGATAAAATTTTCTTTATTTACAGCCAAGTAGAATTCCACTGTGTAACTGTCCCATAGTTGTTTCATCCACTCACCTATTGATGGACACTTGGGCTGCTCCCACATCTTGGTGACTATAAATAATGCTGCAATGAACGCAGGGGTGCTTGCATTCTTTCAAATTAGTGTTTTGGGTCCCTTCATATATGTGGTCTGAAGTGGGATCATTGGGTCAAAAGGCAGATCCATTTTTAATTTTTTGAGGTATCTCCATATTGCTTTCCACAGTGGCTGCACCAGCCTGCAAAGGCTACTGGAAACCTGAGGTAGACTGAAATGCTAGAGTGGATTCATTACATAAAAATCCTATCCATCCCTTCACTATGTCCCAGAGTATACTTTATCAAAGCTGTGAGAACTACATTTATGAAAGAAGCCCCATCAATTTTGAAAAGCTCTGTGCTGCTGTTCTCTATGAGAAATGATAGAAATGCTCCCACCAAAATGGGGCCCTTGAATTCAATAGGGATGAGTTTCTAGGTGACAGAAGGCAAGTGGTAGCACTTAGTCCTCAAAGTCTACATGAAAATGGTTACTACAAAGACCAACAGAGTCAATGCAGTAATCAAAACACTTTGAGCCACAGAGATCAGTACTGGCATGCTGATTATTATGTCCCTAGAACTGAAAGAGATAATTCATCCTTCAAGCCTCAGGTAAGAATGTTACCCATCCAGGAAGCCTTCTCCTATTTTCTCAGTTATGCTCCTGTAATATTTTAAGCCTTCCTCCTAGTTCTTACTGTCTCTTCCTAATATGATACTAAGCTCTATGTACAACTGCTTCTCATGACTAATGATTAAAGCTTTATTTGATTGGTATAAATGGAAATGCTCTAAATCTGGTAAATACGAAGTCTGATTTGAATTCCCAGAATGGAGTCACAGATCCAAAGCCTCTTGAATGAGGGACAGGCTGGGTCCCCTTGAGGAAGTACCCTATTAGATCAACAATTTACACTGTGTATCTCCCCCTTCAGCCTTCTCCAAAGGAGCTGTGGCCATTTACCAGAATGACTGTGCATTGAGGAAGAGGATTACTGGATAATAGCTCTGAATTGACACTAATTCCTGGGGGCTCAGAATACCAGTCTGAGAGACACCAGTCAAAGTTGGGGCTTACGGAGGTCAGATGATCAGTCAAATTTGGGCTCAGATTCATAGCACTGTGGGTACAGAATGATCTATAGTGATCCACAGTGATTCACCTGCTCACCAATTCACAAATGTGTGTGTTAGCTAGTTTGTGTTGTCAGCTGGTGAATTGCACTCACACTCAAAGAGTATTTTTTTTTTAAATAAAGAGTATAAACTAAAGCACAGAATACATGGTTATGATATAATAATAGATAATATAAAATTTAGTCGAACACTCGTGATTCCAAATATCTGCTGGTGAATTTTGTATAAGAAAAGCCCTTGGGTGTGATGACCTGCATTTTTCATCTCCCCTCAAGACCTCTTGGTGATGAGAAGTATGCTGATTGATAGGACCTCTCTTTCAGGGAGCAAAGGAAAAGTACTAGAAATCACAGTTTCAGAGCTTCACCCATATTTCACTGTCACAAAGACACTAAAATATGCCAAGGATAGGAAATGAGATTCTAACTCTTCAATGAAATATAATGTGAGAGATGAAACTTGCCCCCCTCCTCTTTAATAATTGGAGAACTACTGTGCCTCACAGTAACAGTAATTTTCAATGGTAATTTCCAAACTGGATGCTTATTTGAAAGCACACTTTGAAAATGTACTTTGCACCCTCAAATTTTTCTCTCTATAATAATTAGGATGTCCTCATGTCCTGATAGGTGCCATCACATCTCATGATGGTCCCATGTTATGCCTATTTTCTCACTTCTCATTTAAGTTGAACACCAACATTCTATCAAAAGTATCAGTGTCTGGAAGACACATTAACCATCACCCTATATAACTCAGGGGAGCCTTTACCCATGTGAAGTTTCATGATCTTTTTTGAAAATGGAAAAATAAATGTGGCAGTCTTTGCTATGAGACTGATAAAAGATCGAATATCTTTTCAGTCAAACAAGATAAATACATACCTTTATCCTCATGTTTCGGAGCCCATAAAATGTGACATAGGATGAGATTCTCACCCCAGTTGTCCATAAGACTGATTTCTTACTGCAAGAGATGGACTTCAACCTCATGTTAAATTAGAAAAATGGGGGGGGGGGGGAGAACAAATGCTAAAGTCTGTGTTTGCTCTCATTTTTAAACCAGTTTGGCCATAAATTAACCCCATGCTTGGGATTAAGTTATCTCCAAGTCAGAAGAATGAGAGCTCGTAAGTGCTGCTGAAGTGCTAGGGGTCCATGTACAAGGGCCTCCTTTTCATTAATCTCCTATAGGTCTTAAAGTGACATTACAGAGCACTCACCACTGCCTGTGTCACAAAGTCTCATATCAACATCTGGAGAAGCAGCAGTAAGATCAGATGCTGCTGCTGGAAAGGCAGCCTCCAGGTTCAGCGTAGAACACTTGTCAGTACAAACAAGCCATGGCATGAGATGGGGAACCTTCGAACTGGGAGTAGTTGAAGGGTGGTCCTATCAAACTTGGCCTTGTTTTCCTTCTACAACAATGTGTCCTTTTCCTCTTCTGCTTTCCCTGTTATGTCTGTGAAGTCTCTTCCCATTCTTCAAGGCTTAGGTAGAATGTTACCCATCCAGGAAGCCTTCTCCTGTTTTCTCAGTTATGCTCCTGTAATACTTTAGGCTTTCCTCCTAGCTCTTACTGTCTCTTCCCACAATGATAGCTCCATGAACAACTGCTTCTCATGACCAATAGATACAAGCACTTTGAAAACAGGAGCTTGTTCTGTTGAATCATCTCTACTAGAACACTCTCTACTGTCACAGTAACTATGTCATTTGATTGAATGATGTTCCCTATCTGATGCTCTCTCTTTTAATACTTTTTCTTGTATTATAAGTGGGACGAGGGTGCTCCCAGCTATGGAGCAGATGTCAGCCTGCTGTTGAACTGTTTGGAAAGATTCTCTCAGGTGTCCAGTTGAGTGCTCAAGCTAAAGGCATGTCTTAATGTGTAGAGCAGCTATTCCCAGATTTTCTTTACGGTGTCTTGCAGTCTTCCAAATATGATCCATAAGGCACCAGGAGAAGTAGAGTCATTAACAGGTAACATCCAGTGCAGTTAAATATTGTTATTAATGTAATTATGTAACACTTGATTTAGAGACCACCTGATACATGAAAATAAAATGATCAGGCTCTGCTGCTTTCACCACCTGGAGCAACCTATTTCCTTCCTTTTCCCACTACTGGTTTATCACATCACATTTAACAGTAGAATGTACCATCCTTAAGTGTGTAACTAACTGGATGAAAATTAACATCTGAATACACTCATATAAACATAATCAAGATGGAGAATATTTCACATCTCGTAGAAGGCCCCCTTGTGTTCCTTCACAGCCTATAACCTCCCCTCCCCCTCTTCTGACTCTTATCACCATGAATTAGTCTTGTCTCTCTTTATAAGAATGAATTAACAACATGTACTCTTTTTTGCCTGGCCTCTTTCATTCAATGTTATATCTGTGAGGCTCATTCATTTTGTTTGTAACTATAGTTAATTCCTATATATATGTAAGTAGATACTACTAAACAGTTTTTCAAAGTAATTTTTACCTCTTTACATGCCTTCTAGCAGAGTATGAGAGTTTCATTGTTCTCCAGCAATTTACTAATGTACCATCGTCTGTTATTGTCAATTTTTCTAATGTTTGCCACCCTAATGGGTAATATTGCTATCTTATTGTAGTTTTAGTTTATATTTCCCTTATACTTACTAAAGGTGATCCACTTGCATTTGTAAATTAGCTATCTGGATGCCCAGTTTTGTGAAATGCTTGTTCAGGAACCAGAATTAATGTTGAGGGATAGGAGCTAGGTTAGGAAAGAGGAAAAAGGAATTCATAAAGGGAGACAGCTGGGAATACTGATCACCTGCCTCATGCACAAATCAAATAAAAACCAGTATTTGATTATTTGCTTTAACTCCACTTTTACAAGTGTACGTGATCACTTACACGCATATATAAAGCTCCTAAACAAAAGAAGGATGTTATAACTGCTGTTGATGTTTCAAAAAGAAAAAGAAAAATGAAAGAACTGCTCCTTCATCTGAACAGGTGGAGGAAGGAGAAGAATTTTCATGAAAAACATTGGGGATAAGCTTGCAAATTAACAGAGGAAAAGCGATGGAGACAAATGTGGTGCTTGGGAATTTGATGTGAGCAGATGAAGAGGTCTTTGGTGAGCTAGTCTCTCCAACAGAAAAAATGGGTCTGGGTGTGCAGTTCTCTTCTGAATTTTCCTCTCTAACCCAACAATGAGGAGTCTATGCTAATTAAAAATTCACCGGGTGTGATACCTTATCAGTTATAACTGTCACTTGATAACTTTAGGCTGGAAGTGGAGTGTGGCACCTGGAAGTGAAGAAATCAGTATAGACTAGCAAGCTGCTTTCCTAATCGTGGAAGGAGAGGGAAAACATTCTGTTCTGGGAGAACAATGGGTTTGATTTCCAGGCATGAGCTATGTAAAAAGAAGCCGGCCTGAAATATTGCTGAGCTTGTGTGTGTGGATGTGTGAGTGTTCCTTGTACAAACCTGTCACCTCCCTTGCCCTGACTTCCTCACAAGCTGCCGGAGCTGCCTCTTCCAATTAGATCTCTTCCTCCAGTTCCATCGCTTGTCTGAAGGCCGTGATGGTTCCCTAGGGTCCAGCTGCCTATCTACTCACATGGCCGCCTCCCCAGGGCTCTGCAACCTCTCCAGGGTTAGTTACTTGCTTTTCTAGTTTCACTCATAAAAACAGATGCTCGTGTTAGAGCAAATGCCCAGTTGTAATCATTATCTGCTTGTATACGATTGTTCATCTCCCATAAAAATGCAAAATATCAGAGCCAGTAGGACCTGATTGTTCACCTGGTCCAAGTTCTCCATTAGCAAATGGAGAAACTGAGGCCTGGAGAGGGGACGCCAACTGCCTAGAAATGAGTGACTAAGCTGGGACTGAAACCCACATCTCTTGGCGCCCAGGTCTCTGCATTTGCCTGTCATATCATGATTACATTTATTTTGTCCTTAAACTCCTATCAGTCCTTCGAAGCCTTGCCCCAGCAACTTGTTTGCAGAAAGTAATATAGATGAAAATACTCATTTTATAGTTTAGAGTCTGTTGAGCAAGTATGAGTAAATCCAAGCCAGCAAATCGGGAAGTAAATATAAAAGTATGCTTTCTATCTAGAGTGAGAAGTTTAGTTCCTCTATGTGGCTGCAGGGAAAACAATAATAATAAAAACAACAACACTTTCAAACATTTGTGTTTTAAGGAGAAAATACAATGGATACTTTGCTGAGTTATTCTTTGAGTTTGCCTTGAATTTCTAGGCAGAACAGTACTATTATTGAATTCGGAATTATACAAAAATAAGAATGGCAGTTCAGATGATGACGTCTGAAAGACACTAGGAAATAAATGGCTTCTCTTTAAATCTGGAGATCATTTCAATTGGTCGGGGAATTTAGCCCTTTTTTGTCATTTTAGGCATAACAACAAAATGCCTGGAGATAAGCGTCTGTTGTTTTTGTTGAGTCATTGTTCACATGTCCTAGTACTAAAGTTATTGCAGAGGAAGAAAATGGGGCATAGGTCAGAGATTTTTAACAGGTATGCTGAGGGACACTCTCAAAAATTCTCAAAACATGCCCTGGCCAGTAGCACAGTGGATAAGGTGCCGACCTGTGAACCCAACGGTCCCTGGTTCGATTCCCTAGCCAGGGCATATAACCAGGTTGCAAGCCAGGTCCGTGGCTGGAGGCAGGTGAAAGGCGACCATACATTGATATCTATCTCCCTCTCTCCCTTCCCCTCCCTCTAAAAATAATAAATAAAATCTTTTTTTAAAATGTGTTTGAAAAAAAAAAAAAAAGAAATCTCAAAACATGCAATACCGGGCTAGTCAGAGGCACTGACCTCTTTTCCCTTACAGTGCCTAATAAAAAGAAAAATGACAACAGCCAACACAACAAAAGCTGTGGGTATGAATGAATCAAAATTATACCTTTTTTTGTTAGGTCAGCAAAAGATATCTTTTTGGAGTTCCTCAGAATTTCAATAATTAGTTTATGTGTGCCACAAGATGAAAAAGGTTGAAAATTACTGGAGTATAACATGACTTAACTGGGAAACTATCTCCTGGCCTATGTATGAATAATTAGGCTGATAAGCCCCTTAAACAAAGACAGAATAGACACACTTCTCTAATGCCCAGGAATCCTGGGCCCACAGGTAAACACTAGCATCCGCCTTTGACTGAATTTTATTTCCCACAGGTGGTTCCACATCTGGATGTTCCTTAATAGCTCAGCACAGCTATTAAATTAGAAGTGTTGGCAGCTAGTTCTTGAAATCCTTTTAAAGAGCTGTTCCCTAGTGAACAGCGCAAGTGTCACCTATAGCAGATCAGGCAATAGGTTACTATTTCTTCTTCAATTAAGTACAAACAGGCCTCCCATTCCAGTTTCATAATGCATCTTGAGGAGTGGAACAGCCCAGTGTTCTCAAGTAAGAGGAAACTATCAAACATAAAATTTGAATGTACTCATTGGATTTCTTTACCACCATAAAAAAATGTGTTGCCAAGTTACAAGTATTGTTTCTATTTTCAAGATTGATACTAACTTTAAAAATAAAGCCACTTCCCTCTCAAAGAAATGAATAAATATGATAGACCCTGTTGTAGGTGTTTGTTTTTGTTTTTTCTGTAACAGAGAAAATGTGAAAAAAAAATGCTAAGAAGCAAAGATGACCAGTATTGTTTTTTCTAAGTATTTTTGCGATAAACAGAACTGATGTTCTGGCTTTCCCATGCGTGAAACTGCATCCCTGCTGTTAAATTAACATTTTCATCACATTTATCTGAGTGGGCAATCTATCAGGAAAAGGCTCCTCTACTCAATTCATTTCAGTGGATATATGTGTAGCTTTGTGCAGAACAAGTTCTCATTACTACTACATTTTTCTCCAGTGTAGAACTGAGTCATTGGCATTTTAAATCTACAACACAATCTCTGTTATGGTATAGCTTGGTGGACAGGAACAAGAATTGAGTTGGTAAACAGGACAAATTTAAATCCTTGATCTGTTAGTTACTGCTGTGTGAACATGGAATGTGACTCAAGTACTCTGAGCCTCAGTTTCCTTATCTATGAAATGTGGCTAAGAACATCTGTGAGGATTAAATATGTGTATGACAATATATTCCAAAGCCTAATGTTCTATGGAAAGCAACTCCTAATATTGTTTTATTACTATTAGTTATTGTCCTAGCAAAATCAATGTTCCTAGTGATTATGATCTTCAAGTCCCCACTTGCACAAGTGGAAACAATCAAGTTTCATGGTCAGTGATGTTTTAGGGAATTGATAAGCAATACTTAGGAACAAGCCCTCTGATCTCAAACTATAGTTTTCAGAAGACAAATTGAATTGGAAAAAGAGAAAAGTATGAGGTAAGGAAAACAAATGGAAGGCTGTCTGGGGTGATCCAGAAGAAGGCAGCTGGTGGTGGTCTAAACTAAAGAATAGGGATGGGAAAAATGTAGATGCAGTAAAAGAGTGGAAGCTAGAATTGACAAAACGTGGAGTGAGGTTAATATTACCTTCTTTGACATAGGGAGAAGAGGTAGAGGTGATGAGATGAGTTCAGTTTTTGATTGTTGATTTGACAGGTTAGTGATATATCCAAATGGATATTCTAGCAAGGGTTACCTATATGGGTCTGAATCGCAGGATAGAGGTCTAAGTTGGGGTCAGAGGGACATGAGTCCATCTAAAGGAGATTGGATGAGAGCATCCAAAGGGATGGAAGAGAGAGGAGGGCTCATAACAGTCCACTATATATGTGTGGGTCTACTTTTGGACTGTTTGGTTCCATTGATCCATATGCTTAACCTCACACCAATATCACACTGTTTTGATTCCTGAAGATTTTTAGTAAGTTTTCAAATCTGGAAATGTCAATCTTCCAGCTGTGTTCTTATTTTTCAGAGTTGTTTCAGCTAGGTACTCTGCATCACTCTCTCCTTTTTGATATTCTTTCTTATAACCTATAGTCACTGTGTCCAACTAGATTCCCAGCTTCATCTTCTCATCTCAGACAGGCTGCTTGCTGAGCACCCCCTGGGTTCCCCTCTCTGAAGCACAGCCTGGAAGCTCTCTTCAGGAAGTGAGCCAGGGAAATCAGACAGCTCACCTCATCTACTTTCCAACCATTAGGGAACCTTTGCCACCTAATGCCTTAGAAACCATTGTCTTTTCATGCTTTCAGCTAGAAGGGTAAAAATCCTTTGCTGCCTAATGTCTAATATCTTGCAAACCATTGTTTTTTATGTTTTCAGCTAGAAGGGCAAATCCAGTTTTTGTTATTTCATCATGTCTAGTCATAATTAATCAGCAAATTAAGCCAAAATTAAAGTTTCCCAAATAATGGCAAGACAGAGATGGGGGAAGAAGTCTGTGAAGTTATGTGCTCCTGCTTCCAGTAAATAAGGAGTAACTGGAATGTTGGTAGGTGGCAGTAATGGGGAGGTATGGGGAGTGGCTAAGCAAACTCACACATCTCAGTGAGAAGGAGTGTTTACCAGGACAACTCTGGCCTTACCTCCTAACTCCGAAAGCACTTAGAGTTAGAGACAAAGGTTTCTCTCCTTGAGAGGCTGATTGAGCGAAGTCCTCAGGGAGAACTGAGGGTTTTGATGGAAAAGAGGTGGAAGGATTATTCAGTGAGGAGGAACAAAAGAGCTTGTTCATCAGAGAACAAAGTTCCTGAGTTAGTGTGGTAAGATTGGGACTGAGAAAGACTGGATGAAGAAGAAATCAGAAAATGTGCTAGAGAAGATAAGTAGCCAGAGAACCTGGTGCTCAGGAATGTGGAACATGGAGGGTACAACGAGGCCAAGGTTGCTAACAGAATGCACCCGCCACCTGTCTGCCACCCCAGGAGTCACAGGCAGCTAGCAAAGTTTGTCCTCTAAGTAGGCCCCAGGCTCAGATGGATAAAGTGACTTCAGTCCTTGTTGGAGGATCTGCCCAACTGCACGAGCCCTGTGAGAACTGCTCGGTCTCACTCTGGGACACTGACATCTATGAAGTAGTGAGCGGCATGGTCTGAGGACAGAGCCCCAAGATCTGGGTGGTCACAGGCGTCCAGGAGCAGAGGGAGACAACAGATTCCCAAGGAAGCTTTAGAAATCTCATACCCCTTTTTAAAAATATTTCTTTTCTTGTGTACATATAGATAATAAACTATCAAAAATTTTAGTGGACTTTAAATAAGCTTTTTGAAGAAATCTAAAATAAACATTTTAAGTAATAAGACAACAAAGTCAAGTGAACTGGCAGCCTACACACACACACACACATCGCCTCACATTCTGTACACCTTAGTTTCATGAAATACAATGTTACATAAATATTAGCTTCTACTTTTAAGTACATGTCATTGCTAAGTTCATTTTTGTTTTCAGGCAAGATACTAATTTTATAAACCAGCAGCCTCCTGATTTTGTCAGTTTCACAGGGTAAGTGGGCTGGACCAGAGAAAAGAGAAATAAAAATTCCTAGAGAAGCAAAGCAACTTTTCCAAGTCTTCAGATGCTCCTATTACATTGCAGAAACCACTAGAAATGGGTACAGCCTATTGGTCAAAAGTACATTTTGGATTGTAATTAACCTTAGTGCAGATTCTGGCCCTATCATTAGTTAACTAGGAGGCTTTGTGTAAATCATTGAACCCCTCCAAGACTCAATTTCTACTCCTATAAAATGGGGGTAATGTTTATAGGGTTGTGGGAACGATTGACGTAGGTAATTCATATGAAGTGCTTACAGAACATCCAAAATATAATACACATTCAGGGTTTGGGGGCTACTAGAATAATAATTACCGGCGATCCACACTTGTAGGTTGCTTTCAGGGCAGTTGCCCTGGGGGGCTTTCCCCCAAAAAACCACGAAGGCAAGTCCTTGGTGACTGGCATAACCACTTGAACCTGCATGGGAAGGGTCAACCAGCTTTCATTCCAGTGAAGAAAACTCTCCTGAGAAAAATTTCAAAACCATGTCAAACCTCCAGAAAGTCAGTTACAGCATCTTTCTAATCACATGTTACATTATCAAAATGAAAATACTTTTTCATTAGGGAAAAGCATTTCAGAGGTTATAATTCTTATTGATGGTGAGGATCTTTGAAGAAAATGACTAGTAGTCAGAGACAGGCATATTTCAAAGCAACTCATCCATCCTCGATTGACTCAACAAGGAAATTATTCTTCTTTCCTGAACCAGCATCCAGCTCATCACAAAAAAAAAAACCTCGCATTGAGTCTTCAGAGAGCCTCTTCCTTGATAAATAATGTAGGCACAGAAAGATCAAGAGAGCATCTGGAAGGAGTGATGTCACACAGATTTAGGATTTATCCTTTTCCTTCACTGCATGTAGTTCACTGTCATGAGGTTAGGAACTCAGAGTTGTGGGCTCTGATCTGAGTAATAGGAAACTCATCCCTTAATTCAACTAATATTGGTCTCTTGAATATTTTGCTTTAATTACCGATGTAGTTGACTCTCTAATCTATAATTTAAAGTCTAGAAATTCTAAAAGAAATGTACTCATGCACAACAGGCAGATGATAAATAAACAATAAAGAGGTAAATAGATAGATAGATCCACTATTTCTCCTTGTGAGTATTATGAGTTTTATAGATTGTCTAGGATGCCTTTTTGTTTCAATTTAATGTCTCCTGGTCCCACCCTTTTCTGTCTTGTTTCTTCATTCTCTTTTGATGAATAATGAAATTATGAAAATAATAATTTCACTATAAATTTAAACTATTAGTTAAAAAGGTGTACTCCCCAGAATGTGAATATGTTCCAAAATCGAATACAGACTTATTCAAGAGAGGTAGTGCTTTGGAATAATGATACTACCGAAGGTGAACCTGATTAGATGGTACTACAGTGATATTACAAAGGTTAGTTTGCCAGTCTAGGGTGAACGTCCCATGTGACTATGTATTTCATGGAATCACCATAGATACAAGGTCTCACCTCAGCTTTTCAAGTTCAAAAACTTGTTTTAATTTGTTCCGTCAGGAATGACCATGGACCCAGTGTCTAACTTGTATTAACCAGATTCATAAGTGGCTCATTTGTAAACCGAATGCCAAATTTCTTACAATTTGAAACATCTTTCCAGTGACAATAGTCCCTGAACCAGTTCCCCACAGAGTCCCTATTTTCTGTACCCTACAAACAAAATAATCAGAAAGTTGTTTCTATATTATGGAATCAGGGCAAGGATAGCACTGAGGTATTTTTAGATCTTTTTTATCCCTTTAGTGCCTGGCCTATAGTAATAATGTCTTATTAAATTAAAGCTATTATATTTCACCTAAGGTATTGTCTACCTAAGAAGACACCTGCCTATTTACCAGAACACAAATTTCAGTTTCTTATGCACAATTTCCTTAAAACTATCAGGGTAATGAATGGATACATGTTGGTTTCTGGTTTCATTAGGCACATATCTACAAACTATCTTCCAATAAGGGTCACCACTATTGATATTCTTATTTATGTGCTTTATATTTTCTAGTTTTAGTTTAAAATATAACCTTTGTGGGACCTTGCCTCAAATTTTGACTCAGCTAAACTATATACAGTATTCTGACTACAGAAAAGACAGCATCTTAGAATCAGGTCTTCTCTTGTTGGAAGAAACCTTGTTGTGTGTGTGTGTGTGTGTGTGTGTGTGTGTTTTAATTTAATAATTTATATTTTTATTTTTATTAAATATATTGGTTAATAACATTATATGTTTCAGATGTATAATTCTACAATATATCATCTATACTGTATTGTGTACTTACCTAATTTTAAAGACCATTGGGTCCAATTTCTCATCTTAGGCTTGAATTCTCTGTGTCATGTCAGCCTTTGGGGTCATTTGGAGATTATTTATTTATGCACACTTATGGGAAAACATCATTATGACCTGATCTTTTTGCTGAATATGAAATCCACCTGAAATCCACCTGAGACATAAGTCACTAAAAAGGTAATTGCTTTTTGCTTTAGAATGAGATCATCACCATGAAGTTTCTATCTCTTCAGTTGAATGACAGAGGAACAACCAAAGCACAGATGGTTGGTTTGGTTTTCTTGTTTATTTCCAATACCCGTCTTAAGATGGTTTTCTATTTTTGGCAGCTGTGCTAAAATGAAAGTATCCTGCTGCCAATACTATCTTCCTGAAATTAACTGATTTTGATGGGAAAGTGAACACTGACGTTTGAATCAGCACTGATCCTCATCAGTCAGGCAGTCTGATCAACTCATTAGGTCCTGAGGGAAGTTTGGACCAAGAATAAACAACACAAATGTGCCAGAAGATGAGTCCTATGGCCAGTGAGAAGCGAATGTCATCATTTGCAAACAACACAGCCCTAGAGCACCCTGCCTGAAGGGTCACCTGAGAGACCTTGGAAACAGAATACATCAGTCCAAGAAAGAAGTGCTTAGATGTTGGGCATATGGATTATTTAGAACTGCTTTGATTTCTTAGATTGATGTGCTGTTACAAAAGACAGAAGCGAATGGGGATGAAAAGGCAGACAAAAGTGTATCAAGATCAGAAATCTATTGCTCACCGGAGGCAAAAAAGAGACAGAGGGTTTTAGGATGGAGAAATATTGCTCACTCACTTGCTCTCTTTTTTCTCTCAGTTCCCAACAAAAGAAAGCATGTTGAAGAATCAAAAAGAGGACTCAGTCAGTACCATATGTCTGACTCTGGCATGCTAATATCTGACAAGGGAAAATATGAGTTAGACAAAGTAGATACATAAACGTTCAACAGGGTGTTTCAATATGATACATAGTCTATCCCGAAAGTATTGAGCCATATAATGTTTTAATTATATTGACATTGGCTCGATACTTTCAGAACAGGCCTTGTAGATACATATGGGGCAGCTTTCATTACCACAAGCAGTACTACATACTGGGGATGTAAAAATAAATATATCCTGATTCCTTTCTTGAAGGAGAGGATGGTTTATTGGGGGAGGATATAGGTGATTACACAGTGGTGGAATATAGGGGGAGGATTAAGACAATGGGCTGACTTAGCTTGGAGGGGATCTAAAGAGTGAGTTCCTGAAACATATGTTGCTTCCTCCACCATCTTTGCTTTCTTTTCAAATAAACTTTACTTTTTGGAAGTTTTATATTTACAGAAAAAATTAAAGACAATATAAAGGCTTCCCATACATACGGCATTTAGTTTCCCTTGTTATAAAGATCTTGCATTGATCAATATATTTAATTAGTACAATTAATGGGTACATTTGTTTCAATTAATTATATGTTATTAAGGAAAATCTGTAATTTATTCAGATTTTCTTAGATTTTTTCTATGTCCTTTTGCTGTCCCAGGATCTCATCAGGGACACCACTTTACATTTATTTGTTGTGTCTCCTATGCCCCTCCTGCCCTCTGAGTTTCTCCTACTTTTCTTGCTTTGGATATTCTTGAAAGTCTTCAAGTATAGCAGTCACTTATCAAATGTCCTTCTATCAGGATTTATCTTAATGTTTTTCTTATGATGAGACTGGGGTTATGTGTTTTTGAGAGAAGGACCACAGTTAAAGTGCTATTCCATCATATCAAGTGATAACACCATAAAATCAAAGAAACTTTTCACTGTTAATGTTGATTTTGATCCCCTGAATACCTGGCTAAGGTACTATTTGTCACTTTTCTCTACTGCAAAGTTGACCTCTGGCCCCAGCCCCTTCCCTGCTGTCCTCTGGAGGTGGTCACTGTGCACAGCCCACATTTGAAGAACAGGGAGTTACACTTTGCCTCCTGGGGGCAGGGTAGGTACAGCAACTATTTGGAATTCTTCTGCACAAATTTCTATATTCTGTCCCGTTTATTTATTTATTCAATCACTTATTTTTATCAATATGAACTCATAGATATTTAAACTTCCATTTTAATTCAATACAACTATCTTTATTTTGTTGCTCACATTTTTCTAATTTTGGCCAATGGAAACTTTAAATCAGTTCTTATGTGCCTTTAATGTAATGTCATCATTGTGGGGTCTTCGCTTTTTCTGAGTATTTTCTTATTTTCTGGAACTCCAAGATGCTCCTACCTCAATATGTCTATTTCCTGCCATTCTTTTATCTTCTGAAAGATAAGTATAGTCAGTTCTGCTCTCAAGGCTTGTGCTGAGGATGCGAATTTGTTCCAGTGTGAGAGATATAGTAGGGAATAATTTGAGCATGGCACCAATACAGTATTTATTTGTGCACAAGAACCACTGAGGTAAACACAGAGAGCTGCACTCTGCTGAAATGAGCTGCATAAAAACAAAAAGTGCACATACCTCAAACATTAAACAACTTCTTCAGTTCACCGTGGGGGTTGAGAGCCGCACCCACCCAGGGTGTTGTTAGAACTTTCCATCTGATTTTGCGTCACCCTGCCCCCTGCCTGCACTTCTTCCCAAAGCTCACGAGTTGCTGCTCCCTTCCACAGGCAAGTGTCGGCTATCTTTCAAGGTGAAGTGCCACATCTACTGCAGCATTTGTGTTTTTCTTAACCAGTTAATATACATAAATTATGCCACTGTTTATATTTGGGGTTCTATCTTACTCTGATATGTGTCACTTAGAAAGCTTTTGAATGCCATGTTCCTATCCCTAACAGGGAGGGTAGTTATAGTACAGTTTTGCACAGCACAGTGAACATTAGCAACACACCTGTCAGGTAATAGTAGAGCTGATGGCAGGCGTCACTGAAAGGAGAGAAAATGTTTGGGGCAGAGAAAGCAGGGAGCTATGACTCAATGATCCAGGTGGTGCACTTGACCTTGTTTTGCATGGCTGGTGTATAAATGGGGATGGTGACTTGAGGCCAAAGGGATAAATAGGAGCAAAAGCAAAACGAAAAGCAAAGGTTTATTAGAATAAATTTGGACTTTAATCCTATAACTATTAGAACCTCCCTGAAAAGTTAGGAGCACTGAAGTGGCACGTATAAATCTGCATTTTATGTAGATGTCCCTGTTCTGGCCACTAGTCGAGGATGCATTGGAAAGGGGAAAAGAGCTAGGCTGGGGGACCAGGAGGCTTTTTGTCACATGATTAAGATCCAGGATGTGGAACTGCAATGGATTGAAATAGAAAATCTAATGAAATATTTGGGAGATAGAGCTAACAAAGCTGGGTACTTTTTTAAACATGACAGGTGGGGGAAAAGGCAGTTTTAGGGGTCATGATGAGCATGACCCTCTAGATGACTGACTTGAACACAAGGGTGGGCAGTAATTCCATGAACTGAAAAATATACTAAAATGGAGCCCTGGCTGGGGGCACAGTGGATAAGGCACCAACTTGCAAACTCAAAGATCGTTGGTTCAATTCTCCAGCTGGGGCACATAACCAGGTTACAAGCCAGGTTTCCAGCCAGGTCCTTAGCTGGAGGCAGGTGAAAGGCAACCATACCTTGATAGCTCTCTCCCTCTCTCCCTTCCCCTCTCTCTGAAAGTAATAAATAAATTCTTTTGTAAAAAAATACCCTGATGTCTCTCTCCCTTTCTGCCTCTCTCCCTTCCTCTCTCTCTAAAAATAATAAAATCTTTTTGAAAAATGTACTAAAATGAAAAGTCTGAAAGGAGCTCTGGAGTAAAGGGTGGGATTAGTGGACTGCAGTTAGCAAACCTGGTATGAAACAGTTTTAGATACATAAATAGAGCTGTCTGGCACGCACCTGAATACAAGTCTGAACTTGAACTTCATAATATGTGATCATATTATGTAATATCTTTCTAAGTTTGGAAGAGAACATGTAAGAAATGAAGGCAAGGATTTGATTTGCTCCACTATCTTTGCACATAATTGGCTCCTTGTGATCCTTCAGATGTTAGCTGAAACTTACCTCTTCAGAGAGAGCTGCTTTGGCCACCTGTCAAAATCCTTGGAAGCTCACCTTAAGATAAGAACTTATATGCAAGTAATTACTTAGAAAAAGAGTGAGAGATTTAGAACAAATAAGGTAGGAAGCCAAGCAAAGCTGTCACCTTCACAAAAGTGTCATGGAAGGTAGCTCTGGGCGATACCCCAGGGGAACTCAAGAGTGTAAGTTGAATTTCACATTGTCTCATCAAGACAAGAAAGTTGGCCTTTCATAATCCCCAACTCAACAGATTCTGGTTAAGCACTACCCTGGAATAAAAATTCACAGGAACTTCTGGCTCTGAACGGTTCCCAGAGCAAAGCAGCACCATAGTCCAAGGACAGGCTTCTGAAGGATGGAGCTGCAAGTATACTGCTTACACACTGAGAAGGAGCAGGATCAGAAACAAAGGATTCCACAGGATCTGGGCAGAGTACAAACACTGTGGCCCAAGTGGGCAAAGTATGGGCCTCTGACCAAATCCACTTTTTTGCCTGTTGCTGTTGTTGTGTAATATAATTTATATACTATAAAATTCACCTGTTTAAATTGTATAATTCCATGGACTTTTTAAAAGAATAACCTTTAAAAAGATTTTATTCATTATTTTTAGATAGAGGAAGGGAGAAAGGCAGAGAGGGAGAGAGACATCAATGTATGGTTGCCTTTCACCTGCCTCTAGCCACGGACCTGGCTGAAATCTGGCTTGCAACCTGGTTATGTGCCCTGGCTGGAAATTGAATCAGGGACCTTTGGGTTTGCAGTCCAGGGCCAATCCATTGAGCCACACCAGCCAGGGCTTCCCATGGTTTTTAATATATTTAGAATTGAGTAACCATCTCCATTATCTGAGTTGTCAGCCTTTCATTATACCAAAAGGAAAGCTTGTAACCATTGTCTATCCCATCTATTGCTTCCTCAACCTTCCCTAGCCCCAGGCAACCACTCGTTTACATTTTGTCTCTGTAGCTTTGCTTATTCTGGAAATTTTATCTAAATGGGAAGATACAATATGTGGTTTTGTGTGCCTGGTTTCTTTTACTCACTATAGTGTACTCAGGGTTCACCCATGTTGTAGCATGTCAGTATTCCTTTGATGGGTGAATAATATTTCTTTGCAAAGCTATTTGTTTATCCATTCACCAACTGATAGACATTTAGGTTGCTTCCACTTTTTGGCTATAAATAATGATGCTATGAATATTTGTGTATAAGTTTATGCATGGCTGTAAGTTTTCTTTTAGTTCTAGCTTTATTGAGATATAATTGACATAATGTTGTATAAGTCTGAGGTATACAATGTGTTGATATATTTATAAATTGCAGAATGATTACCACCATAGCATTAGCTAATATCTCCATTATAACATATAAGTACCATCTCTTTTGTGGTGAGAACATTTGAGATTTACTCTCTAAGCAACTTTCAAGTATATAATGCAATATTATTAACCATACTTAACCATACTGTACATAATATCTTCAGGGCTTATTTGTTTTGTAATTAGAATTTTGCACCCTTCAGCTTACGTGTCCCCATTTCCCCCACCCTCCAGCCACTGGTAACTACTATTCTTCTGTTTCTATGAGTTTGGCTTTTTTTAGATTCCACATATAAATTAAATTATACAGTATTTGTCTTCTTTTGATTTATTTCATTTAACATAATTCCCTCAAAGTCCACTAATGGTATCAAAAATAGCAGGACTTCCTCCATTCTCATGATTGAGTAATATTCCATTATTTATATACCACATCTTTCTTATCCATACATCTGTTGACAGATACTTCATCTGTTACTTCCCTATCTTGGCTATTGTGAATAACTACAATGAACATGGCAACATAAATATCTCCACAAAATCCTAGTTTAAATTCTTTTGTATGTAAAAGGAGGGACCCAGAAAACCATACTTTATTTATAAAAATTTTGTACTTATTCTTAATGTTTAAACTTCAGTCACTTTCAAAGTACTCTCTATTTGATGCAATACTCATATATCTATCAAGACATATTTCCACCATTCAAAACAGTTTTTAAACTCGTCAATTTTGATGCCTTTTAGTGCTTCTGCCATTTTTTGTTTCACCTCTTTCACATCTTCAAAATGTTTCCCTTTGAGGACTTTATCCATCCAAGGAAACAAACAAAATCACTCTGGGTAAGGTCAGGTGAATAGGGAAGGTGGGGCATGGGGGTCAGGCCATTTTGGTCAAAAAGTGCAGAACATTCAGTGTGGTGTGGGCAGGTGCCCTCGTAAATTTCCAATCAGGGAACACATTAAAAGAGTCTTCATGGGTCCTGGCTGGTGGCACAGTGGATAAGGTGTCAGTCTGCCCAAAGGCCAAAGGTTGCTGGTTCAATTCTCCAGCCAGCACACATAATCAGATTACAAACCAGGTCTCCAGCCAGATCCATAGTTGGAGGCAGGTGAAAGGCAACCATACATTGATATCTCTCTCCCTCTCTGCCTCTCTCCCTACCCCTCTCTCTAAAAATAATAACTAAAATCTTTAAAAAAAAGAGAGAGAGTCTTCAAAAAATTCACAAAAGCCAAATGTACCCTTTTGTGATAACACCAGCTGGTACAATGATACAAATGATCTCTCAGAACACTCACCTAGTATGGGAAGCCCACACCACAAGGGTGTAGAAGATAATCCTAGAAGATAATTCCAGGATTTGTGGGCTCCCCATCATATACTCTGAAGAGGGATTGCTGGATCATAATGTAGTCCTATTTTTCATTTTCTGAGGAACCTCTATACTCTTTCCCATAGAGGCTGAAATTGTTCATAAAGATATGCTTTCATTTCTTTTGGGTAGATACCCTGGAGTAGAGTTGCTGCTGGTTCATATGGTAACTCTAAGTTTAACATTTGGAAAACTTGCCAGACTGGTTTTCAAGTAACTTCATGATTTTAGATTCCCACCAGCAAGGCATGATTCTTCATTTCTTCCACATCTTCATCAACACTTGTTATTTTCTTTTTTATTACAGCCACTTTAATGAGGGTGAAGTGATATCTCATTGTGGTTTTGGTTTTCAACCCCCTAATGAAATGTTATTTCATATGTTGATGAGTCATTTGCATGTCTTCTTTGAAGGAATGGTCATTCGAATCCTTGGCCCATTTTTAAAATGGGTTATTTGCAGCCTGCTTTTGTACATAAAGTGTTATTAGAATACGGATATATTTATTTGTTTATTGATTGTCGTGGCTGCTTTGGTCTACAATAATGGAGTTGAATAGTCCCAGCAGAGATGATATGGCCCACAGAACGTAAAACATTTGCTACCTGGCCCTTACTGGAAGAAGTTTGTCAGCCCCTGCTGTGGACTATGCCACCCATGGAATGTAAGGCCCCTCCAGAGCTATAGATCGCAACTGGTGGCGTGGAGCCATCGCTGGATGTCCGTCCCATCCACCATGCCTCCAGTACCCCCAGGCAGATTACAGACGGAGTCTGTCCCGAAAGTATCGAGCCAATGGGAACGTAATTGAAACAGTTTGTGCAGCCAGTACTTTCGGGACAGGCTTCATATACCCTTCTTCTGTGTTTTATTATATGCTAGGCACTCAACATTATCTGCGTGAATTTAGTGAGCAACTCTAAATGAAGTCTTCCCAAAGAGAAATTTTTGATGGATATTTTAGTTATCAAAATAATGATCATTCCAACAGGATCAAATTTCCTCTCTCCACATGATTTTAATGCTCTCAAGATTTTTTGTTTGTTTGTTTTTGTTAAGGAAGTTAATACCTTTAAAGCATGTAAATTCCTTGGTAAAACAACTTTAGATTAATAGAAGAGATTGTGTCATTTTTAAAAGGTGAATTAAGGCTTTTCTACTTCCTGTCTCCCCCACCCCACCACTACAGAAATCTTTATTAGTTTAGCGATTTCATCCTGGAGGCTTTATTCAGACTAGTCTCAATTTTAGCCACTGTATGTTATTGTGTCCAGAGACAGCAATATTGAATTCTCTCTGAGATACACTAAGCATCACAGAAATGAAAGTGTCTCACTTTTTGACAAGTGGGACAGGATGACAGGGTGATAAAATCAGATGCTTCCCACCTCAGTGCCACTTGGGCACTAATACAATAGGCCTCAGGTGCTAAGGTGTGGAGCTAGACCTCAAATGCATACTTTCAAATGAAATTTCAAAAATCAGTTTTGAGACTAGAGAACTCCTCAGGAGGTCAATAATTAAACAATGAAAACATGGCACGGCGTGAAGAGGAGAGGGGAAAAGAGAAGAGAAGGAAAGAGAAGAATTTTATGAGACTGATGTCTTTAGAGAAAATTGAGTACAGAGCCCCATCTCCCCTCTGCTACTCTGGCCCCAGGGATGTACATGCAAGGCAGTGCTGAAGGGCTGCCTGGCGCAGTGAAGGTTTCATGGGAAGACTTGGAACTGCTCTCCCAGAGTTCATGAGGGCAAGGCCCGTGGAGTGTGGGAATTTTTTCCTGAGGTGCAAATGTGGGGCAATCTAAGTCTTATTCAAAGGAGTCACCCATAGGCCTGAGTTGTCTTCAGCAGGAAAAGACTGCACATTGCATCAGATCCCTGGGGGCCATCAGCCCAGAATAGATATGCATCTACCTGGTTCAGGAAACAGAGCTATCCTGTACTTCTTCCCCCACCGTCCTCTTTGTCTGCATAGTCAGGGGGCAAGATAGCAATGGCTAGATCTAGGAAGGAAGGAAGCAGTGTGGGGAGCCCACCCTCTCTTCACCCACTTCAGGTGGGTCCCAGGGGCTGCCATGGTAACTTGCTTTGGGAGGCTTTATTATTACATGGTTCTGGACATTTGATTTTCTGAACTGAGACAGTGTTTGTGACTTGAAAGGGATTCCAGGCCTATCACCTTAGAATGAGCCACAAAGTCAGAAACCTTAGAATGGATTTACTTTCGGGGCAGTAACAGGCTACTCACACTGAGTCAAGTGTACATAGAGCAGACGGGGGAGAAAACAGTGAACTTGTATTTTGATTATATCATAAATTGTGCTTCTTCCTCATACTTGTCACACACATATAATTGATTCAAGATAATGTATAAGTATTTCCCAAATAGGTTAAAAACTCCTAGGTACCTAAACAGAATAGAATACAAGAATTTACTTGTGTTTCATTTAGGAAGTCCATGGCTCAGTAGATGTTCTTATTATATAAATCTCTCCATAGTGTGATGATCAGTAAGATCATGGGACAGAACACATACTACATGTTTTGTTAGTCGGATGCCACCTCTCTCAGGAAGTCTTCCTGGGAGCCCCTTCCCCACTCCTAAGTCACAGTCCCTCCTCTGAGTTGCCAAAGCACCTGAAACCTCCCCCTATCAAGGCTCCTGTCCTTTTGCATCATGATTGTCTATTTTTTTGTCTCTCTTTCCTGCCAGCCTGGGAGTTCCTTGATGGCAGAGAATGTGTCTTATTCACTGATATCATGATATAGAACCTGACATAGAGTAAGTGTATTCACCCAATATTTATTTAAATCAAATATTGCTTAATTAACTCAATGTCAAATGAAGTATGATGGAGTGAACTATGCAATAATAAAATCTCCAAATACAAGTCATGGTCCCTGCACTGGGGCCAGCAGCAGCCTAAACACCTGAAGTGGGTGAGGAGTAGGTGGCTTTACCCCTCCCAATGTCCCCAAAGCTGACTAAATGTGACTCAAGGGGATAGAGTGGGGGATGGAGATCAAGTGTGCTCCACTCCTTTCCCTAGTAAGCCAGAAGGAAGCTCATTTGAACCCTCTTTAGAGAGAACTGACAGATGATGGATCAGCATACTTCACATTCTGTTCAAAGTCCCACAAAAGCCCTTTTCCCCTTTAGCTGCTCCTATTATTTCTAAAGTGAAGTTGGATAAAGCAACTTCTCCCTGTGCCTTTGAGCAGCTTTAATTGATGTGAGTCACTGACTGATTGATGAGGAATCAGTATCAATTGGAAGGAGCTGAAGTAAGAGGATCAGCCATCCTGCCGTCCAGTTTGCCAGCCCTGTACAGCTACAGCCTGGACAATTGATCTTTGGTTCTTTAAATGATCAAACTGCAACCTATTCAAGATGCATATGGTTTCAAAGGCTCCCGAATGCTGATGCTGGACACTGCTAAAAGGGGAATAATGAGCCTACCACCATTAAAGATGGAGTCAATTAGCAGAGTCAGGAGACTGACATTGTGTGTTTCTAAGTATAATTTGCATTCTTTGTATCTATAATAAAACCTTAGTGATTTTCCTATAGCTTGGTCATTCCCTAAGGAGTCACATTTGAGGCTCAGTGGAGTGGTGCAGGGTGGCATGAGCAATATTGTGAAAGTATTGCCCCCAGAAGTTTAATGCCATCCTGAATCTTGTACCACTCAAATTTCCAAGCCAGCTTATCTGTGATGTATTGTCAGCATTTTATTCCATAGGAAGTGAGATGCCATTTAAGGAAAAAAGTTCACATGGCCAAATAAATGTGGGAAATGCTGTACTAGATGAAGCGGTGTCTTGAGCTCAGGACTTTTTCAAGTTAATATGTAGCATGGGTAATGAATTATGTATAGAGACCAATAATTTCTAGGGGAGGAATGATATGAAACAAACATTTCCCAATGAACACCGGGTCATAAACAATCTAGTGGAATGTATTCTGAAAAACATACTTCAGGAAAGGCTGCCTTAGTGAAATACTCTAGGAATGGTTTTACATTTTGTGCCCAGATCTTTACTATGGAGGAATTTGCAAGGTGCTTTCCCCTATATTTTATAGGTTTTGAAAGTGTCTATTTTTCTAAATATACTTTTTATTTTTATTTATTTTATTCAAAACAGTTACAGAGGTACTACAGAGTTCTCCTGTGGCCCGCAACCCATTCCCCTAGTGTTAACATTATACATTACCATGACACATTTGCTACAACTAAGAAGCCAACATTGGTTCATTAATACTAACTAAACTCCCCACTTTTCTTTGGACTTTATAGTTTTTTCCTAATATCCTTTTTCTTTATCCCACTCAGGACATCATTGAGTCATGTATCTTTAGTCTGCTCTGGTCTGTGAATTTCTCAGATTTGCCTTAGTTTTGATGACCTTAACAATTTTGAGAAAGGTGTTTTTTTGTAACAAGAGCAATCAGGGAATCTTAATGAAACCAGAAATCTTCTGGAGGAAAAGTAGATGAAGAGAGCTCAAAAGGGCAGAAAAACGCAAGAAAATAAAAAGGCAGGAGACAAAGTTTATTGATTCCTCAGTTTTACAAGATCAACTCTGAGCATAAACTAATTTTGTGGAATATATGTATAAAAGAGATGAATGCAAATCACATTAAAAAAATTATATCATTCATATATATTAAATTCTCCTAAAACTACTTGGTATACTTCAAAATTCAAAACCAGGAAATATCAAACCAAAAGATAGAAGTCAATAAAATTTAGTACTGAGAAAGACAAACATGGCTTGAGATGACCAACAAGAAGGAGAATGTTACAGGTTGCCAAAAGACAGTCCATTGGGATGACAGCCCTTTGACATGAGTTGGTAGCTATTGACTCACTACTTTTTGTACCCTTCTCTCTCTTCTCAGAAAGATAGTTTTGAAATAGAGAAACAGAAAAACTCCTAGAAGGATTGGCTCTTTGCTTCCTAGAGTTGGCTCAAATGAAAGGGAGACAAGGGCTCCAAAGTTGCTATATTTTCCTTCCCCCAACCAGGAAAGGACATTTTCCATTATAATGGCCACACTCAACAGACCATGGAAAACTCACATGTAAATAAGACTAGAGAAACATACCATCTTTCAAGCCTGGCATGACCACAGCAGCCATGGTGAGCAGGAGTAGAAAAGGCCAATGGCCAAAGCAGAATTTCTTAGGACATACAATAAACTGAGATCTAGTATGAATAAGGTGGCAAATATTATTAGCTAAACTACTATAACAAACATAAAAAATGCAGTGGCCCTTCAAAAACAGAAACAGTCCATTTCTTATGTAATAGTACAAAGGTGGATAGGCCATCCAGAGCTAGTAGTTAGTTCTGCCAAGTTTAACACTGGTTCTGAGGCAGCTGTCCCTGTGTTTGCTATTTCTGTTAACAGGAGAAGGATGAAAGGCTAGGTAAAAATCATAACCAATCATTTTATGCACAAGATTTAAAAGAGGTACCATCATATTTACTCAAATATCATTAGCCTGAACTTAGTCACATGGCCACTGGTAGACTTTCCAGTATTTGATTGAAAATGTCTCATATTTTCATTATACATGATATAGAGTCAAGCAGAGAAAGGCCTCACCCACTTTTTCTCTATCTCATTTTCCCGCGCCATCCTTCTTTTTCATTATTTTCATCTTTTGCTTTCTCCAAACTACATCTTCTCTGCCCAGCCTCACTGATCTGCTAGATTAGAAAGAGCACCAGACTAGTATTTAGAATTTCTGGGTTCTGGCCTGAGCTTTGCTACATCCAATCAACACATATTTGAGCAGGTCATTTCACTGCTCATAATTTCATTTCTCTACCGTTAAAGTTGTAATATTGTCCCAGTTCCTGGCACAGAGTTCCAAAAGCCCTTGTACTTCCTCAGTGGTAGGAGTAAGAAGAGCATCCTTTGTTATTCATAATAAGGCTCTGTGGCCATACTTGAGTGTAAGTTAATCAGGTGACTCTTGGAAGGTGGGGACTGGTGGCCAGAGAAACCAACCAACTGTTGATTAGACAGTTGAAACATTCAGTCCCACCACCTAACCTTCAGGAGGTCACCAATGGCCAGTGGGTTAATCAATCATGACTACATAGTGAAGCTTCCACAAACACCCTAAGTGATGAGGTTCAGAGAGCTTTGAGGTTAGTAATCATATCACGGTGCTGGAAAGTGGTGCTCCTGGAGAGCACATAGGAGCGCCAAGTGCCTTTCTACATACCTGGCATTGAGTGTCTCTCCCATGCTGTTTTGGGGTTGTATTCTTTATAACAAATCAATAATACTAAGTAAAGAGCTTTCCAGAGTTATGTAAATCATTCTAGCAAATTACAGAAACTGAGGGAGGGGGTGAGGAAACAAACCCCTGGTTTATAGCAGGTCAGTCAGCAGTACAGGTGACAACTTAGGACTTGTGATGACATCTAAAGTCATTTTTACCTTTAAATGAAAACACTGATACCAAATTCATCAGCTAAAGGTCCACCTGAGATAATATATGCAAATTCTGTAAATTACAAAGGACTTTATACCTTTAATCTACTGATTTGTTCTCCCTCTTTCTTGCATTCTTTCTTGGTGCTTTTAAGCCCCAACTACAAGGAATTATTATTAATAATATTCTAACTGATCTCCATCTACTTTGGCTAATGGGAAATATGAACTCCTTCCTGAAGTGATCCACACATCATAAAAGAAAAGCCCAGAGCTCCAGTGAGAAGCAGGGGAGAAGAAACTGAGAAATTCTCAGTAGGGGTCCTGTGCCTGTAGGTTGGTGGTCTGTACCTGTGTGGTTCTCCAACCCTCTTGGACTCCATCCCATCATAAGACTTTGACAATGGCACTGCTGGAGCCATCACCAATCAATCTCACAAAGCCTTGTTCGCAAGGCTTTGGGGGCCTGGGCCCTTGTGAATTACATGTCAGGGTAATTAATCTTCTTCATCTTGAAGCCCTTCTAAATGGCCAACTGCCACCCAAGTCAACAGTGATGCGGGTTAGTCATTTAAGTGACACCTAGAAGCTGCCTTCTGAGTGAAGTGGTGCTTAATCAGACTCTGCACGCTCACCATGATACGTTCTCAGTCAGAGAAGAAAGTGGTTAATGATGGCCTGGCATCATTTTAGAATTTGTTGATTAAGTCCTACAAGGTTTATTAGTTCCTAGCAAAAATACCTCTTTATTTGGAGAAACCTCATATATTAAAATTTCTCTCTTTATCCTGTCTTTTTATATTAATTGATCCATAGATTACTTGAAGCTAAAGAATTTCCAATCATAAGAAAATGATCATTTTTCAACAGCAATTGTTATTTTTATTATTATTGAAAATACAGATACAGGGAATGAAAGAATAGAGTGAATTATTTCACTCCATAAATAGAAAGAGGTGTATTTCTACTGACAAAGTTTCAGACATTAATTTTATCCTTTTAAAATTAGAATAAAATATAAATGAAATGATTTTACTTAAATGTTTGTTTCCTCAACATAATTTAATGTCATAATTTAACCATGTGTGTGGTTGATAACATGTATAGTAAATGTATTAACCATTTTATTATGACCTGAACAAGGGTGAAGTCTTCAGATGGGGTCATTATTTGAGTTATTGTAAAAGTTCCATTAATATTTCTTTCCTGTGCCAAATTTACTGTTGCCAATTTTTTAAATAATAAGAAATGAGGGAGATTTCTTATTAAATCTTATGACAGGAGATGGAAAAAAAATAATATGCTCTGCCAGCAAATATTTTAAAATAGCCCATTCCTACATGTGTCCACCATTCGATTTTTAGATTATTTATTTATTTGGCTGGATCTATTGATCAAATCTGGCAAAATTATTGTCACTGAAATGGTTCTAAATTTGGGACAGCCCTGGCTGGTGGCACAGTGGATAAGGTGCCAGCCTGCAAACCCAAAGGTCGCTGGTTCAATTCCCCAGCCAGGGCACATAACCAGATTGCAAGCCAGGTCTCCAGCTGGGTCCTCAGCTGGAGGCAGGTGAAAGGCAACCACACATTGATGTCTCTCTCCTTTTCTTCCTCCCTCCCTGCCTTCTTCTCTAAAAATAATGAATAAATTTTTTTAATAAATAAATAAATTTGGGACTTGTCTGTATTTGTGTGTGTGCATGTGTGTATACAATGGGAAGAGTTTTGTTTTCTAAGCTCTTTCCACAATTATTCAAAACATGTTTATTGTAAAAAAAAAAAAAGTTTAAAATACAGAGAGGCAAGAAAAGGCAAAGAAAAACAAATCATTGTAACATAAGCAAAGTCCAGCTTCATAACATTTAACTGCTAAAATAGAAGGGAGAAGATACTATAGTAGGAGTCTTGCTCCTTGATCGAATCAAGAAAGAAAACATTTAAGACAACCCATGGGGGAAAAATCCCATAAATGTAATTTTTAGGGAATTTATATTGAAGAATGATCATTTTTATTTAGTTATTTATTTACTGAATTTTATATTCCTAACCAGCTTATGAGTAGAGGCTATTATTCTCACTATTTTAGGCTGAGAGTACTGAGGTTTACAAAGGTTAAAGCAAATTACCCATGGTCTTTCTAGAAAGTGGAAAAGGAAATATATAAACCCACTATTCTGATTACAGAAACCATGTTATCAACTACTACACTATTTGCCTCTTTTCTAGTTTAAGATTTCCAAAGATAATTCAAATTACTGCAAAATTTCATACCAAAATTATGAAGTAGAAACTCTATAGGCTGACAGTGCTCTTAGTTGAAGTAATGTGTGAAATCTTTTTCTCAGGTAACATCTGAGACTTGGATTTAAAGTGCCCAAAAAAGCAAGAAAGATATACATACACCCTATACCTGATTACAAATCACCAAAGATGGTTTAGAATGACCTCAAAATATTTTATTCAGTTCATGAGAAATGATGTTGGGCTGATGCCACATAACACTGATTCATGGATTATGGTATTATTATTGTACCTAAAAGTACAGTCTTGTTTCACATAAGATGACTAGTTTTACTAGGACATCAAATAAGATATATTTCAGTCCCTAAATTCTAAGGTGCATTGTTTTCTCTCAATTTAACATTTCTGAGTTGGTGGTTTAACTGCCTACCTTTAGTTGGGATTTCTCCCGAGCATTTTGAACCTGCAGGTTTATAAACCAGGGAATGTTGGATTCTTTGGCCCTTCCTCTCAGAACATGCTCCCCAGTGGTAGCTCTTATTCAAAGGTAAGCCAGTGTGGATGCATTACATGTTGGGCAGTCATGAAGAGTGCCCAAGACCAAAAGCTGCTGCAGCAAACTATGTGTCCCTGTATGTCACATTACAGAACTGACTACAAGCCTCAGAAGGGCATATTTCATTCTGAGCTTTGATTATCTGAGCTATACCTACATAGCCATTAGTATGTAAGATGGGCATATAACTACATAGGCAGTAACCTGAAAATGATGTACAGTTACAATATAACATTGCATAATGTCACTAGTGTGCCTAAGACTCCAAAATATTTGCACCAATTGTAGTTCATTCCTCGTAGTAAACACAGGTACTGCCAAGTACAGGAAATTTAAAACTAAAATTGCTTACCAGTTTCTAAATAATCCCCTAAGAAACAGTTTAGTCTAGACCATTATCTTGATAGTTCATAATTAGGTTCAATAATAAAGCTTGTTTTGCTGACCTAGGTCAGATTGGCATGTCCACAGCATCTGGGCACAGTGACCTTGCTTTGAGAGGGTATTGTTACAAAATCCATTATTATCATCACATACACTTCAGAGAAGTGGCTGTTTTGTGAATTGATCGTGTGATGTTGCCACTTTAGATAAAAGAGTCCATGAATTATTGACTTAATGAGTTAATGTTGCTTGATTTCACAGCAAAGTCTTTACAGCCTCCATGCTATTTACTGAACACATAATCACAGCATATGAAGGAAGCGCAGGTAATAGTCTGTGCTGTGCATTTATGAGCCCATCAAACCTGAAAAAAGGCTTGCCCTCACAGAGGTGTCACTGTCCTGAAGGCATGACTTTGCTCAGTGTGTCTCAGGCCAACTCATGGACAGTCATGAGATGGCTTTCTCCCATTATTTTTGCCCCGTAGACACAGAGCAGTTAATTGCATTTTCCTCTCCCCCAGAGTTCATTTGGGGCTCGAGGCAAGACCTTGGGATCAGTCCTGTGTCATTATCCTGGCAGTTTGGTTTGCTCATCTCTGGGCAGAAGTTCAAAGAGAAAGCCCTGGAGAAAGTTCGCTGCAGGAAACAGGCCACCACCCTGATGCTTAGCATGGAAAAGTGGAAGCAAAATCTAATGTGATGGGAATTTTCCTCAGAGCATGCCAAATATGGGGAAAATTGTAAAAATCTAGCACAGAGCAGTTAACACGTTTTCCAGTGAAATGGGTGAGTGGGTAAAACACCTGGATTTAGAGAGCCGGTCATAAGTTCAGTTTCAGTATCACTCATCTATACCTGTTAACAGCTAAGGGATTTGTACACTGTATTTCATTCAACCTTCCCAATAAGCTTTTAAGGAAGGTGTTCCCCTCGACCTCCCCCAACCCCATTTTACAGAGGAAGAAGCTGAGAGCCAAAGAGAAGAAATAGCTTGTTGTTATTTTTAGCTGCAGATCTAGCAGGAATGGAGTCAGGATTCAGAGCAGGGTCTGGCTGATGATATAGCCCAGTGGAAAAGCTCACTCTGTCCCTACTACTGCAGCCTCCTGACTGTCCTTCCTTCTGTGTCTTTCATCTGGATGCTGTTCAACAATCTATAAATCTCTTAGCCTATGGGATTTCATGTGTAAACACCTCCTGTTGTCCTCTAAGTCAAGTTTAAAGTCCACAATATTCCAGATGGCTCACACGTGAGCGCAGCATGACTTTCCATCCTTATCTCCATTGATCTCTGTTTGTATACCTTCACTCTCAGCTGCCAGCACACCATTTGCTTTGGAATGATCAAGACTTTGGCTCTGTTCTTCTCTTCCTGTCTCTATTGAAATTTGATGCAGTTTTCAAAGCAGGTTTTTCTTGTGTGTTTGTTTTCATGAAGTCTGTTCAGATCCCATACCTCCATTAAAAATTATTTCTTATTCCCTTCTTTAAATCCCATAACACTTTGCTTGTGCTCATCTCACTGAGGGTATTTTATTACAGTCTGAGTTGTGTTAATTACTTGTGGACTTGTCTACAAGCTTTCTCTTATGGGACCTGGGATCCCTGTGAGGGCAGGAACTATGTTTTAGTTATCACTGTAACTCCAGAGTTTAGCATCGTTTTTAGAATACCAGATACTCAATAATGTTTGCTAGATGATTAATTAAGTAATAAACTGTCATGTAGGAATAGCCAGATTAAACATGTTAGGTCATGGTGCTCCTTGAAACTGGTGAAAAGAATACTATGAAAAAGTCAAAAAAGTTACCTTTGCCCATTCATCCTTTTGTCCCAGTCTACCATTTTGTTTGCATGTTAGAATTTAGGTAGGAACTGGGAGAGAATAGGACCCCATGTCTAACAGGGCCCCATGTCACGGGCCCTATTTTCTTTGCCTGAAAGGAGCTTTTAAACAAACTGGGGAAAATTCCTGCTCCATCTTGGGCAAGTTGCCTAACCACATTATAGCTCAATTTCCTCACCTTTGTAATAAGGGTATAATATCACCTATTATTATTTACCTCTTTTCTGGACACATTTTATGTTTCTATTTGTGACTTTTTTCTTTCACATCTTTGCATATAATGGGCTAGTATGTCTGAAAGTTCTTCCTGTGTTTATCTGCAACCTATCCCCTTTCAACGTCACCTATTAGTCAAAGGTATAGCAATTGCACAGTTGAAAGAAAGTCTATCCCCTCTTCTACATAATACTTGTTGGGTGACACCCATACCCATTGGAGATGTACATATACAGTTTGTGTGAGGCATAGGCATACCATTTTAGGAACTTAAAGGAAAAGAAGCCAAGTTCATGGCTTCATCCCTATTTGTCTTTGGCTATGGAAGTCTATGTGGTGTAATGGAAAGAAGATAGATTTTCAAGGCAGATGTTGTTGATTAGACTTCTAACTCTACTCCTAAATGTAGAACAAATCACTTAACTTTCTTGGGCTTCATTTTTAACCTATATTAATGAGATGGTTGAAGACTGAAAAATATTAATAGATGCAACATGTCCAGCAAAGACAAGATATTCTAAAACCAGTCAGTTCTGTTATCACTCAGTTTCCCATAACCACTTTCATTTTATAAAATGACCAGAGACTTCAGTTGAAAGAAAGCAGTATTTGTTCTAGTTTTCATATTAAAATATCTTCCTAAGAGTATATAAAAACACTTAAAGAAAAGCAACAAATAATTGACATCAAAGAGCCTTTAATTACTCCAATAAATGACTATTGCTGAGCCATGACATGCGAATAACTTTGCTTGATATTTATAATTTAATTCTATCTTCAAATTACAAAATAATAAAGGTGACAATACTTCTAGGTCTATCACCTGAGGGTTCTATGTGGTCAAAAGAAAGGCTGAAAGCACACTGTGATTCTTAAAAGGTTGGAAAACAGTAATACAGATAAAGCTTTGAGGAATGGGAAAATGGAGCAGAAGATCCACACTTCCTCACACCTTTTGCCTCCAGATAGGGGAGCATGGGAGATGGGGAGAAAGTGGGCTTAAGGCATGGGAGGGAGCCTGTACCCCATGACCAGGCAGAGAGCCCAATATGGCCCTTTTCCTAGGACCTCCACTTCCTTCTATGTTATAGCTGCTGGGACCCTCTGCCTTTAGAACTTTGGGGCAAATGCTCCCAGTGACCCACCAGGGAAATGCTTCCACCTAACTGCTTGTCATCTGTGCAGTTAGAAAACCTTTTTGTGGCCCTGGCTGTTGGAACAGTGGAAAGGCACTGGCCTGCAAACCCAAAGGTTACTGCCTTGATTCCCCAGCCAGAGCACATAACCAGGTTGTAAACCAGGTTTCCAGCCAGGTCTGTGGCTAGAGGCAGGTGAAAGGCAACCACACACTGATGTCTCTCTCCCTCTCTGCCTCTCCCCCTTCCTCTCTCTCTGGAAATAATAAATAAAATCTTTAAAAAAAGAAAAAGAAGAAAGAAAACCTTTATGCTAAGCCAAAAGGAAGACCATGAAATATGATACAAGAAACAGACTCTTCACCAGTCAAGAGATGCTGTGCCTTATCTCACCTCAGCACCTTTCTCTAGCTGTACCTACTCCCTTTCCATTACCAGTGCAATGTTCTTTCACCAAGACTTCACCTGTGTCTAAGTGGGAGGCCACCTTCTGTGTAGTATGTCCTCACACCGGTCTTTCTGATTTCTTACATCTTTTAACGTACATGTTTCTGTAGCTAGGGTATATGAGATACGACTTTTGCCTCTCTCATTGGCTTGGCCAGGATATCTGTTTATCCTTTTTCTATCTTTAGCACCACAACTTACATCCGATTTAAGACTCCAAGAAAGTTCTCCTTTCTCCTTTTCTATGCCACGAAACCACTCTCAAAGGTCTGAACTTGCTCTTCCACTTCCTTCCTCACAGCCTTGCTACACACCCCTTTGCATTTTAAGTTATGTGTCTCCTACCCTTAACAAACTGAACCTTAAAGGCACTCCATTGTAAAATTTCCTACATGCCAAGGAGTACAGTGCTAATTTAGTGCTCAGTTGTATTTACCTGACCCCTAGTGCCACCTTCTAGTTGGCTTTTGAGTTCTTTTATGAAAATGTTTATTTCAAGACCCTGGCTGGTGGCACAGTGGATAGGGTGCTGGCCTGCAAACCCAAAGGTCACTGGTTCCATTCCCAGCCAGGGCACAATAACAGGTTGCAAGCCAGGTCTCCAGCCAGGTCTGTAACTGGAGGCAGGTGAAAAGCAACCATACATTGATGTCTCTCACCCTCTCTGCCTCTCTCCCTTTCCCTCTCTCTAAATATAATAAATAAATAATCTTTAAAAATGTTATTTCAGCAACCTAATGAACAAAACAACCAAATAGGCAAAACAGAACCAGAGGTAAGGAAACAAGAAACAGATTGACAGTGACCAGAGGAGAGGGAGAAGGGGAAAAGGGGGAAAGGAAGAGTCAAGTGAAGGAGCTAGTATAAATGACTCATGGACATGGACAACATCATGGGGACTGACTATGGGAGTGGGGGCAGAGGCAGGGCAGAGAAGAATAATGGTAGGGGGGGAGATTAGAGAACAATAAGAAATTTTTTAAATAATCATAAGATGTTTATTGCAACTGTACTCTTTGAGGTATGTTCTAATCATTGAAGTTTCTTCAAATGCTTTTTAAAAGAAGGCAGGAAGTAAATCATAGTTACTGAAGTCATCGGATGAATGGCTTCTTAGCTGTTACTCATCTCAGCTCCTCTCTGGTTTTGACACTATTGATGGTTCTGTCACCTAGAAATGCCCTTGTTGGCTTTGTCTCGCTCATGCTGTCTTCACCTCCTCTGTAGCCTCCTTTCCCTGCCCCTAAACAGGGCCACTTTCTGGCATTTGCCTTTCTCCTCTCCCGCCATCTTTCCCACTTTCTTCTCCCCTTCACCTCATTCTCTTTCCCTCAGTGGACCAATCACTGCCATGGTGTCAACGTGGATAACGATGTCAATGACTCCAAAATTTGGGTGTTAGTCAAAACTCAAGCTACAGGCTTTCATTGCCAGTAACCTCTACAACAGTTCTTGGAAATGCTATGGCTACCCCAGACTCAATAAATCTAATACTCACTTTTACCCATGTCCCCATCTTCATCCTCGATAATGAAATCATCAGATCTTTAGTCCCCTAGATTTAGAACTCCAGAGTCTTCTGATATCCCTGCTGTTCCTCACCTCACAATTGATCATTAGCCAAACCCTGGCACAACACCCTCTTCATTTGTCCCTCATTTACCTTCTCATTGCCTCTGCCCTAACTTAGGCCTTCATTAGTTCTTGGCTGAGAAACTGCCAGCATCTTCCAATTGGTCTCCCCATTTCTAGTCTTTCCCAGCTTCAGTATATTTCTCACAGTGTGCCAGAGTTACCTTTCTGAAATACCTCTGATCATATATCACTGCCTGTTCTGATACCTCTGATGTCTCCCCATTGCCTACAGAATAGTGAATACATAGATGACTTAGCCTGCCGGTCAAGAACCTCTGGGTTTGGGCCCAATGCCCATTTTGCTTTTTCCCCTGTTTCCACTGCCTTCCAGTCCCAGAACCCAACTCGCTCTTTCTCTCTCCTCTGCCTTGGTTCATGCCCTTCCCATCTCTGCATCAAAACCTAACTTAGTTTTCAAATGCTTCCCCAGTCTCCCTGGCCAGAATCCATCTCCTTCCTCTGAATTTTGCTAACACTTTGCTATTATTTAGTAGAGTTCTTAGAGGGAACTTATTTTTTAAGCATTCCTATGTGCTGGACTAAGTGGCTCACATGTCTGTCCTCTTTAATGATCATAATAATTCTACAAAATGGGCTTTATTAAAAGCATTTTACAGATGGGAAAACTGAGAAAGCTAGAGATTAAATAACTTGGTTAGGGTTATATGGGTAGTGAAGCAGTTTCCTTTAGACTGCACTCTCCATACTGTTTCAGTGTACCAGGTCACCTTTAAAGAATGCTACTGCTTTGTCCTCCCTGGGGACAAAGAGCCACAGAAATCTAAGGGAACTGATATGACCATTTAGCAGTGACAAAGCAGCTCTGACTTTGGACTGCCCTAGTCCTAGTTCTTTACTTGGCTTTTCTCCTTTTAGACCCTCTCCTGATATTTGATTTCTGTTGCCTTTTAAAAGTTTCATTATTATGCATAATGTATTCATTGAAGGGCAGCATTTCCTGTAATTTATGTCTCTTCATTTTACTACTCAGCAATTCCTCGGTATTTAACCTCATAAATTTCCAGTTATTGTCCTATATTTACACATTGCATCTGCCTGAGAAGTCTGTGCAATTTAATACCATATGGAATCTGAAGTGACACTTACAAAGAGGGTGAGACTGCAGCTCATGCCTCTCCTAGCAAAGTCGGGTTGCTCATGATCAAAAGCCAGTAATTGTACCTTTTCCCTACCCTTGTATTTATCTTATTAAATAACAAAAGGGCTTGACCCTCCTGACTTCCCAAAATCATTCCCAGCCCATCCCTGGGAGGCCTTTTGTGGTGGTGATTGCTTTTCGCATGCTATACCTTTCCATCAGCCTCTGGATCACCTGTCCCACTCTCTCTGAAAAGCCAAACTGTACTAAAACCTCATCTCATCTGTCTCTCAGCTCCCTTTATTCCTCTTATATTGTTCTGCCATTGCCCTAAGGCCAAAAGATCTTTGGGGCAGTGGCCCTGTTTGGTGTTTGGCACAATTTCATTTACTGAACATCTCTATGTACATTTATGATGCCACATAACTAATAATAAAAACAGGACTGCCTAGGGCATTGTTTTTTATTGTCAGCTCTGCTGCAGCCATGGGGGGATGGGAAGGGAAGGACAGACAATGCAGGAAGATCCAGGACTTGCCAACAGAGGCTGGCCCTCACTGAGCCCTTCCAAGTGCTGTGATGGTGCTGTGAGCCTGGTCCCGACCCCCTCCCACAGCTACAGGAGAACAGACCAGAACGGAGGAGGGTCTTACGTGCAGTAGGGGAGCTGCCTGGGTTGTGTACCTGACTATTTTTCAAGTGGCAGGTTTGCCCATCTCTAGGTGCAAAGCAAAATGGATGGCAGCAGAGCTCCCGCTGCTCATCACTGCCTGTTCCTCAATTGATTCGGTGCTGCATGGATGCCGTCAGCTGTGCAATAATCCTTATTGATGGCTGGGCTTTCGGGCAGCCATTTGTATGCTCTGTGTCCTTCTGACTGTCTGCTCTTGGTGCATGTGACCCGGGCGGTCTATGCCCCTGGATCCTCTGACTTGGACTTCAGCATGTTTAAAAAGAGCCATTACAAGGTTTTAGAAGCAAAAATTCCTTCCATGAAGGCATTCTCAAGAGGCAGCATCAAATAATAGAAACAGCCCTGACTCTGAAACTCTAGCCTGATTTCCTGTTTCAGGTCTGCCCTTTGCTATCTGTGTAGCCTTGGGTAAACGACGCAACCTCTCTGAGCTTCTGTTTTCCCTTCTACAAAGATGGAGGAGAATAGTGCTCTACCTCAAAGATTGTTTAAAAATCCCAGATAATCTCTTAAGTGTATTAAAGAATATCTATACTTTATTTGCTAAAAACTGTGAGAGAAGAGATCATAATTATTGATACTATAGTCAATTATTTTATAAAGAAAAGAAAGGTATAAGAGGAAACATCTATACTATACATATTATTATAAAAGTATAGCTCTGGCTGGTAGCACAGTGAATGGATAAGGCGCTGGCCTGTGAACCCAACAGTCGCTGGCTTGATTCCCAGCCAGGGCACATAACCAGGTTGCAAGCCAGGTCTCTTGCCAGGTCCATGGCTGGAGGCAGGTGAAAGGCAACCATACACTGATGTCTCTCTCCCTCTGCCTCTCTCCCTCCCTCTCTCTCTGAAAATAATAAATAAAATCTTTAAAAAAAATTTTTTTTAATAAAATGAAAGTATAGCAAGGTAGAGATAAACATTGAAACCTATACTAAGAATGAAGGAAAGAGAAACTGCTCATTTCCACTCTAGGTTATCTCTGCTAAATTAGATGCTTTGGCTTTTCTGGAACACTTGGCACAATACAGCTATTGGCAGCATCCACTGCAGAAAGAGTGAATGAACCTCTCCAAGCGTACAATAAAAGCCAATATTGAGCCCTGACGGGTGTGGCGCCGTTAGTTGAGCAGCTTCCTGAAAGGTGAAAGGTTGCTGGTTCAGTTCCGGGTCAGGACATATGCCTAGGCAAGAAAGAAAGAAAGAAAGATAGAAAGAAAGAAAGAAAGACAGAAAGAAATAAAGGAAGGAAGGAAGAAAGGAAGGAAGGAAAAGAAGAAAAAAACAATGTTAAGTTTTACATCTATTCAAAGTACGTAGATTATAAACAGTGAGAAGAGCTTGTTTGGTGGGGATCCATAGTTTAAAAACTGGAGACCACATGGATGGGATGTATTGGAAAAATGATGGGCACTGACCTTGGAAATGCAATGGTTGTCTGGGCACGACCTAGAGTTTACCACAGCCAAAAGGGACTGAATCTAGTTTACAAACTGCAATCGCTGAAAATTCATTTCAGGTAAGATATTTAGTCTGTGCAAAAGTGAAGACAAACTCAACACAAAGGAGAGTGGGCTGGCCACCTGGGATGAGGGTCAATTTGCAGCCTCTTCTGAAATTTTTTTAAAGGATCTCAGCTGTTTCAGCCTCCCATGCTGTTTGTGAAGGCACCAATTCCCATCACCTTTGACAACAGTCTCTTCTTTGCCATATGCAAACCCTCATCAGCACACTGCACATGCAGTTTGGGGTTATTACAGATGAGTTAACCTTTATCTCCGAGCTGCTGGTGCTAAATGATGCACTGGGCCCTGCAGAGGAAAGAGGTCAATTTCCCTTACAGGTTCTGAGGCTCTGACATTTTCTGAAACAGGCGGTTAATAAAGAAGATAAAGATGGTTTTTTCTAGGGGATTATTTTCTTTCATGCAATAAGAATATGCCATATAGTACTTTTCTTAACTTGCCAATCTGCTTAAAAAAAAAAAAAAAAAAATCTTGAACAAGGAAGCACCTTTGCTGTCTACTTTTGTTTATAACTGAGCGATTTGACCTATAAAAATAATAAGACCATAAGGAGGTGTTTCCTCAAATGCAGATAAAGGAGAAGGCACTGGCTCTTTCAGGTTTGCTTTGCCTCTTCTTTGCTGATTTTGACTCCTAGTGTTTATGTTTTGGAAGGTGTGTCTATCCACCACTGGTCCCCAAACCCAGTATTTCAGGTTTCTTCAGTCATTAGCAGGAAGGAAGGGGACCAGGGCAGACACTCAGCCATTTATCTTCTTCAAGTGCAGCATGCTTTGTAAATGAAAGAGGCCAACCAACAGGGCAATAAAGGAGGACAAGTAGCTGGGAGGGCTCCACTGCCTGGCACAGTCTAGTCACCACTGGGACCCTGTGCACACTCCTGCCCAGAGAAGTGACTTATTAGCACTCCAGAGAGGAGAAGCAGAGGTTCATTTTTTTAATTAGCTCTCTATTAAACAGAGCAGTGACTACTTTCATGCTGCCGTCTATAGAGTAAATACGCATCAGCTTAACATCTGGAATTATTGAAATTAGACCAGGTATCTATTAGCCACCAAATAGGAGGCAGTGCTATGAAGGGGAAAGTCACAGACAGGGGGTCAGAGAACCAGAGTTTCAATCCAGCCTTCCTCACTGATCAACTCTGTCAAATTGTATGTCATTTTGCTTCTCTGGCCTCAGTTTCCTCATGTGTATATTATGATGAGAACTGCTCTTGTAGACTTCCATTCAAGATGGTGGCAAAGTAAACATGGCTCACCTCACACAACCACATCAAAACCACAGCTACATAACAACCGTTATTCAAAACCACCAGAAATAAAGCTGATACAAGTCCTACAACTACAGAATTCAAGAAGAAACTACATCAAGATGGGTAGGAAGGGAGGATGTGTGGAACAGTCTGACCTCACTCGAGTGGTGGATAAAATTCAGAAGGAATACCTCAGGAGCGAGTGGTCCCAGCCCTGTACCAGCCCACCCCTCCATCCCAGGGTTTCAGTGCCAGTAAGACAGCTGCTCGCTGTAAAAACCAGTGGGGATCGAGGCTATGGAACAGAAATGGCTAGACTCCCTGGCAGCTCCCCCTAAAGGTCCTGTATACAGACTTACTCAAATTCACCTCCTCTGAGCTCCAGCATAGGAACAGCAACTTAAAAAATACCAAAGGCATACAGAAGAGCTGAAGTGTCTGCCATCAGGGTGAGAGCTGAGGGACAGCTTTCTCCCAGACAGAAATGCTAACAGAGGCCACTATTCCCTTTCTGAGCCCTACCCCAACAGAGCAGGAAGGCACCATATTTGAGACTGCATCAACCCCACCCCTGGGTGATTCTCTGAGGCTCTGCCCTTCCAACTTTCACGCTAGCCCAAGCTGTTTCCAGTGGCTTTTCCTTATAAATCGCTTGCCTTGGTTCATGCTTCAGATTTTCCTAAATTCTCTCAAACAAGCAGCATCTGGCTGCAGTGAGCCCCAGGCCTATTGCTAAGTGGCCCCAGGCCAGGCCAAGCCCTGGGACCAGCCTTGGTTCACAGCTTAGACACACCTGAACACTTCTAAGCCCAGCACAAGTGGCAGCCAGCTGCAGATCACTTTGTAGCTCATGCTGGAGAGAGCACAGGTGGCAGCTGGCCTTGGCCTGCACCTCCCAAGAGGTCCCAGAACCTGTGCACCCAGTGGGCAGCTACAAACCATATGGGAGTACCACCACCAAGCCACATCCACAAGTGACACACTCAAGGGGTAGACTTAGAGGGCACTAGAGCCCTACTGAAGTAAATCCTGTTCTGTAGAGTGGGCGACTGCACAGCTGATCCTCCAGGGTGTTCGGAGGTTGGTGGTCAGTAGTCACAGCCAGTCCTCGTAACTTATCGACCTTGGTAAATCTTTCTCATTTATCTGCCAACAGCAATCAAGGCTCAATTACAAGAGGAGGGTGTACACAGCCCGCACAGTGGGCACACCATGAGTACCCAGCTGGGTGATAGGGGGTCACTTAGCAACAGGCACAAGGCACTTAGCTATAGGACAGTTACTACATTAGGCCACTCTTTCAAGCCAAAGAGCTGTAGCAGCTCTACCTAATAAATAGAAACAAACACAGGGAAGCTGCCAAAATAAACAAAGAAATATGGCCCAAATGAAAAAAACAGAACAGAACTCCAGAAAAAGAACTAAACAAAATGGAGATCAGCAATCTATTAGGGAGTTCAAAACAGTGGTTATAAGGATGTTCAGTGAACTTAGTGAGAACCTCAACAGCATATAAAAGGGCATGGAAACCATAAAAAATAACCAGTCAGAAGTGAAGGCTACACTAACTGAAATGAAGGATAACTTAATAGGGAATCAACAATAAAGTGGATGAAGCTGAAAATTAAAATAGCTTTTTATAATACAAGAAAGCAAAAAACACCCAAACAAAACAGCAATAAGGAAAAAATGTTCCCAAAACAATGAGGATAATGTAAAGTGCCTCTGGAACAACTTCAAAAGTGTGCCAACATCTGCATCATAGTGTGCTGGGAGGAAAAGAGAGAAAGCAAGAAATTGAAAACCTACTTTAAAAAATATGATGAAAGGTGCATGCTTCGGTAGCACATGTACTAAAATTGGAATGATACAGAGAATATTAGCATGGCCCCTGCACAAGGATGAAAAATATGATGACAGAAAACTTTCCTAATTTGGTGAAGAAAATAGACATGTTAATCTAGGAAGTACAGAGAATCCCAAACAAGATGGATACAAACAGGCTCACATCAAGCTGTGTCATAATTAAAATCCCAAAGGTTAAAAATAAAGAGAGAATCCAACAGGAGAAACATAATTGGTTACCTACACCAGAACCCCTACAAGAAGGCTAGCTGATTTCTCAAAAGAAACTTTGCAGGCCTGAAGAGCAAGAAAGTGATGAACCAAGGATGTACTACTAAGATTATTCAGCAAAGCAATCATTTACAATTAAAGAACAGATCTTTATCTATTCTTCCCCAACAAGAAAAAGCATCATCACCAAACCAGCATTATATGAAATGTCCATGGGTCTTCTTTAAGAAGACAAAGAAGAAGAAAATAAATATGAATAATAAGATGATAATAATCTATCAATAATTGAATCTAAAAAACAAAATAAATAAAGAAGCAGAACAGAAACAGAATCATAGATATAGAGAACACCAGATGAGAAGGGGGTCAGGGGGATGGGATAAATAGGTGAAAGGATTAAGAAGTACAAATTGGTAGTTAGAGAATAATAGTGGAGATGTAAAGTACAGCATAGGGAATAGAGTAGCCAAAGAACATACATGCAGGACAATGGTGTGGGAATTGCCTGAGGAAGTGTGGGGTCTGGGTGGAGGGGGGCAAATGTAGAAAAAAGGGGACAACTGTAATAACATAAATGATAAAAATATAATTAAATATAAACAACTGCACTTGCCTCATAGAGTATATTGGGATAATGACAAGCAAGGTAAGTCATAATAAAGTATTTCACAGATGCATTTAGCAAGTGCTCAAAACTATGCATTCATGTTAGTTTTATTGTGTGGAAATTGAGATGCTAAAAGTTTGGGGAGAGAAATGAATCACTCTAGGAGGACCCATAATACCCCTTAAGGATGTCCTGTCACAGAGGCATATCTGCAACTTCTTTAAGGAAGAACTGTGGGGCTTCCCTCCGCATGAATGGATAAAGTATAATTATAAGTTAAGGAATGTAACATGCCAATATATGAACATACTAAATATCACTATTGTTAATTTCCAGTGTTTTGGTTACATAATTTTAGACTAGAAGAGAACTCTAGAGTACACACAACCTCATCTACCTGTTTTGTGGAAACACTGATAGAAGTTAAGTGACTTTCCCAAAGTCACATGTTGAGTTAGTGGATTAAGTCATAATTCTCTTTCATTCCATCTAGGCAATTTCCCAACACTCTTTATATGGAGAGAGAATGAATGAAATGGTCTTTCATACAATTCAAATGTCTTAGAGAAACAAGTATATAAAGTTTACGGTTCCTCATTTAAGAGAAACTGTCAGAAGCCTCCTCCAGCCCTCAAATGTGAGCTCTGTACTCGTATGTGCATCTAAGCCTCTGGCCAGGTGCAGCCTAGGGCTCCGCAGGTTTTCCCATAGCGACCCTCGCTTGCATCCAGTGAAGTAGCTGTGGGGTTCAAATCAGAGGGCAGACGGCACATGCCGAAGACTGCCTGTGCATAACAACCCTATGAGTGACCCATAGGAACCCTGCTGAACTCTAAATGTTGGATTTTCTTTTCCTGGTGCAACAGAATGTCCATGCACCAGTACAGAAAACAAAAGTCCTTCAGTAAGTTGCACCCGGGTGGGATCTGGAGGAGGGATGTCACTTAACACCTTACTCTTGGTAGAGGCAAACTGGCCTCCTACTTCCACTCCCTATTTGCAGCCTCTTGCTGAGAGGTTATGGATTCTCTGGTGGCCCCAGCCCAGAATTCTCTCTCTATCATGACCATAAGGAAATCATTTCAATGGAAAAGCAGGCATAAACATACTCTTAGTCTACTTTGTACCAGGATTACTATTTATAACATAAATTATATACTTCCAATGTGTTAAAGAGACTGTTTAAAATATCGTAATGAAAAGACTATAAAAGTTTTAGGGCCAGAGAAACAAATATTCGAAGTGGTTCTGCAACTTGCCAGCTCTATGTCTCTGGTCAAATGACCTAGAATCTCCAAGCCTTAGTTCTTTCACATCTACTGTATAGAGTTCTGTGAGTTTTATAGATATGTCTGTTACACATGAGATCTAATATTGGATGTTGAAAAATGCCAGTGATAATTCAAGGCAGAGCTTTCATTAACACTCTAATGAAAAGTATCGGTTCTTAATATTAAATAATATTATAGAAATGTTATAGAATAAATAGCTGGCAACAGAGAAATTCTTTAGATGAACCATTGTAGACTCAGGAAATCAGATATTGACTCAAAATATTTTATTTATGTACTGACTAGTTAAAGATATAAAATAGGGGTCGATAAAAGCTGGATTTTCAAATATAATACACCAAATTCGTCCATCTTCCCAGAATTCAAAAATGTATATGATAGATTTTTTCATTAGTATTGCTTCACTAGAAGTCACTGGCTCTAATGATTTCAGTGTTTAACTTTGTACATGAATTCTCTCTCCATAATTTCATTTGCATATGGCTCCCAATCATAACCCCATACACACAAAGAGAAACGTTGTTGGTGCCCAACCTTGCTTCTAGATGTCCTTCCTAAGCTCCTTCCCTCCCAGGGCCCAGAGACCAGGCCTTGACCACTGAGGGCTGCTGAACTGGCTTCACGCACGGAGTCCTGGCTGCAGGACCCTTGTGCAGATGAAGATGTCAAAAGGCAATCTGCAGCGAGAATGACAGTGTGATTAACCAGAATGAGGCCTAAGTCAGAAGCAGCATGGACCACTGGGAAATTAAGGTGCCAGTTTTCACCATCGAGATCAGCTGGGATAGGGTGGTATATCCTAGCAACAGCAGAAGTCTTAACCCTGCCGTCACAGCAAAAACTAATTTTGTGCTGTTATCTGCTCCAATATCTTTTAATCCAAAAAGTCTTTAAACAGAAAATAAATACTCACACATTTCTTTTCCTATATCTGCCTTTTGCCTCTAATTGGAAAATCCTTAATTCAGTGAATTAAAAGGTTACTTTTAATCTTAACACAAATTTCATTTGCTTTCATTCTTGTTGCAAGTGTGGGAAACCTTGTTGGCGAGACTGAGAGGAATCCTAATAGTTCAGTTTCAGGGAGAAAATGATACTGAAAATCATTCTGGTGTCTCTTAAACCAAGCCTACTATATTTTAGTATCTAGCTGAATGGTGTTACAGCATGCCCAACTATTATGGTGCTTCAGGTTTACCATAAGGCATTGCCACCTCTTAAAAGATAATGTCACATAAAGTGGCCACCCAGTAAGGGTGGAGGCTTTTTTGGCCCTTCACAGCAGTGCTTTAAATAGGCCTGGCTATGATATACTGTATTTATATTTATAAAAATAAGTATCATAGACTTTCAACTGCCAGATCTGTTCTTGAGATAAGATCAATCAGCACTTTCATGCATCATATCAAACTGTCAGAACATGTAGTGTCTTTTTTGCAAAATAAGCAAAAGTAAAATTGTTCTTCAATAAGCCTAATCCTCCAATTATAGGTACAATTGCCAGGGGTCAAAATTATTCTGCATACCCTTATATTTCTGGATAGGGGGGCTCTACTCCAATTCTCTAAGCTGCCCCAGAAACAGAGAAACCATCCCTGAAGCAGCCTGTTTTGTGCAGCTCCTCATCACAGGGTCTAGCAATCACGTGACAGCTAAGCTGTGTACATGGTGCCCAGTGATGGGAAGGAGAAGGGAACACAAGAGGGAGAGTAGCCAACGCAGGGAAGGAAGAGAACCTGACCCAATGGGAATTGAGGGTTCTAGGGGAGAAGACAATTTTCAGAAAGAGCTGGGATGAAGCCATGTTGCATGTGGCCTGGATATTATGAATCACATGGACTAAGAGGAAGTAGGTGGATTTGGAGGTCACCAGTGACCTTGAAGAGTTCTTTTTCTGTGGCTGGATAACAATGAAGTGTAGAGATTCAGGAATAAGTAGCTTGGTGGCAAAAGAAAGAAAAAAACCCAGGGTACTTCATCCAAGTACTCAAAACCCCACCCACAGGACAGAACAGCAGCTCCTCTGTGATGTGATTGCAGGACGTTGCAAAACTGACCAGATGCCTGTCCTGTGGCCTACCAGGATTCCTAATCCAAGAGTAAATCCAGCCCTGGCTGGTACCTCAGTGGATAAGGTGCTGGCCTGCAAACCCAAAGGTCACTGGTTCAATTCCCAGCCAGGGCACATAACCAGATTGCAAGCCAGGTCTCCAGCCAGGTTCCCAACTGGAGGCAGGTGAAAGGCAACCACACATTGATGTCTCTCTCCCTCTCTGCTCTCTCCCTTCCCCTCTCTCTAAAAGTAATAAATAAAATCTTTTTAAAAAAATTGTTTTAATTAAAAAAAAAAGAAAAGAGAAAAGAGTAAGTCCTTATACTTATGGATGAGAAAGCCTCCCTATTATAGAGTTTTTTTCTTGGGATTTAACCATAGTCAGTCTACAACCCAATTCCCATGCCAATTTCCGAGAGGTAAAAAAAAAAAAGGCAGACAGGAAACCCCAAACAGAGCAGGCAACAGAATGAAGGATCCATTTTCATGTTTCCCTCAAATTCAGACAAAGGGTTAATTTGCTTAAAGCATACACATTGATCATAGGAGAAGGCTTCTCCCACAGTGTAGATGCCCAGGTGAGGCATTTTACTGAGAAGGGGTGACTTGGATTTAGCACACTAGTGGCTTTTATTCCTTTGGTCTTTGTGGCACCCATCTGCCTCGGTGTTGACTAAGGGCCTGGTTCAGAGCTCTCTAGAAAGGCTCAAGATTTCACACAGGAATGTGAGAGCAAGTTTGCTGGTGTCTTCTATTTGCCGATGTTACTGTGGCCATTGCTGTTTTGACATGTATGTGAAGCTGTGTTCTGACAATCTGGAGCAGACCCTGTGGCCCTCTTGTTTCCAGACACCCATGATCTCAGCCTGTCACTCAATAACCCCATGTAGATTTCATGTCTAAGGAACAACTAATGCACTTCTCAGGTTTTCCAAGCTGCTACTGAGCTACTTTGCTAAAAATAAACCTCACATCTCCCTTCTGCTGCCTGCCAAAGTTGGCTGGCAGCCATCCTGACTCCCCTTCCCCAAGGTTTCCCGACAGTGCTCAGAGACATATTCTTCACAAAATAATTTCTTCTTCCCCTACTCAGAGACTTTCAGTCATGCACCTTACTTTCACCTTTAGAGATGCAGTGTAGGGAATGTCACATACATGGGTTTGGGAATGGATTGCCTAGGCTGAATCCCAGCTCCAATACCTGCTAGCTGTGTGACCTAAAACAAGTTACTTAACCTCTCTGTGCTTTTTTCAGACCAGTCTTTAAGAACAACATTATGCATAACTATATTAATCAAACTTTTGATGTCTAATTATAAGAAAACAGTAAGAAACTGACTGCTCTACAGAATAATCTCCTCATAACACTTAATTCTGTTTGGCTGTCCTATCTAGCCATAATGATCCATACCATCATTTTTTGTTTTGTTTTGTTTTTAATTTACCAGTCTTTCTGATGAGTTTCTTTATCTATCTATTGCTGTTGGATTGTTTTGTTGTTTTATAGTTTATGTTTTTGCAGTATACCAAAATACCTAGCAATGACATAGTTCTTCATTGTTTGGCAAGAGAGCTTTTATACACAGAATTTCATTAGCTCCTCAACAACTCTGTGGTATAAAAATTATGATAGATTGTTATTACCTGCATTTTTCAAATGAGTAATCTCATTTCAGAGGGAATCCTCTTATCCCAAGGTCAAATGCATAGCAAGTAGCAGTTGTCACACCACTCACTGCAATGGCTGTCACGTTAAAATAACAGAGATTTCACTCCCACTTACAACCTGAATTGCTTGTGGACCTTACTAATCCTCTCAATAAATTTGCAGCCAAGTTTGGTGTAGTTTGATTCATTTCCTGGCAAGTTTCCAACAAGGAGGGTAAACGTTCGTCCCTGTCAAAAGAATGGTTGGTTTGATGCAAAGTGATGTGTGAGCACCTGGAGGACGCTGTTAATTGAGTCATCAATGCACCTAAGTTTGACCAGGTGTGACGAAGTGTAAAGAAGTATGTGATGTGGATGTGGCAGAGCTATCACACGGAGACGACTTTGAATACCAGAAGATAAACCTCCTCAGCTACTCTATCTTCCTGTCCAAATAGCTGTCCCAAATCATGCTACGTTAGCGACTTCAGAGGCTTTCAGAGAGGTTGCAAAGAGGCATGTGCCATCTTCATGCACACCTCAGTGGGATAAACACATCTGACCACACTGGACTTGGGGTGCATTTTCCTTGAAGGAAAAAAAGATCATCCCTGACCTGTAGTTAAGGGCAGGGATCATTTCTACAACCAGGATTTTTCTAACTGGAAACGTACATCCTCACAAAACTCCATTTCTTAACTTAAGAAACCTGCACCTAGACAGCCATTTAGTCAGTCATAAAATATCCTCACCTTACGCAGTCACAATAAAAAGCCTGGGTAGGACTGGAAAGGAAGATCAGAGCCAAGTAGCTGAGGCCAGAGGGTGACAAGAACATGTTTGCCACAGGAAGGACGAATAGTTGTGTAAATGTTTGAACAAGCTGGTGGTGCCCATTTTTCCTTGCATTCTTCCACGTAGCTCTGGCTACCTGCAGTCAGCTTCCTCCCGTCTCCTAATTAATGAGAGGTTAGCAAGTCAGAATGTCATCAGCCTGGTCCTATGTACCATGACTTCTGCAGTTGTTTAGTTTCTATGTCTGAGAGTAGAAATGTAAGATGCCCTATCCCAATCCCTCACTATATCCCTTTCTGCCCTGGGCTTTAATTGGTTAGAATTCTTCATTCCTCCAGGAATTGATGCCCTGTAGCAGTGGGAGTTTGCAGAGGGTTGGGGGCTCCAGAAACAGTAAGATGGGGTCTGATATGCAAGATGCTTATCAAGGATCAACACCTATGGCATGGAGGGAAAGAAACATTAAATAGAGAGAAAAAAGAGGACTGTGATGCACATCAGAAGTCAAAGCTTCGGTCAATCCCGTAAGGAACTATTGAGTAGATAATGGCCTATCAGTGATGTTATAAAGTCACCTATTCGTCCTGACTTGCCTAAGATTTTCCTTGTTTCAGCACTGAAACAAAGTTGTTAGGGAGCCTCATAGTCCTCAACAAATGGGGACAACAGATCGCCCTTCCCCACATTCTATGCTGAGCATCGTGTCTAGCTAACCTCAGGCTTCAAAACTGAAGCAGACCTTCAAGGGGCTTCGGCAGAGGCTGCCTGCTGAGCCCCTGGTGACAGCTGGGGAAGGGAGTGCATCTCTGGTTCTCGCTGGAGGGCCCAGCTCTTCCTTTGTCTCTTCTGTCTCTGGTCTACTGCTGTCTTTGAAAATAAGCATGGCCTTTGGAGATATTCAACAACTGGATTTAAATTCCAGCTGGGCTTCTCATTGGGTTCTTAGACCTTTGAAGCCTCAGCACATTTTCTTTTTTAATCTAGTCAGCTTATTGTAAAGATCCAATGAAATGATATGTATGTACAAAGAGCACAGTGTAGGTTCTTGGTAAGGATGAGTCAAAATTATTTTGAGAGGAAGTCTCCCACCTTGGAAAATCAAAGAGAAAAATGCCTCAAGCAACTCTCATTCCAGGTAGCCTTCAGCCTTGTCACACCTGCCCTTTAATATCCTTTCTAAAGGTACCAGCTCACCTTTACATGCTCATGTCTGTGCGATCTGATGAAAGCAAGAGTGCCTGACAACCAAGGACTCTGAAATCTGTTGTGGCGGCCAAAAGAGAATGGCTTTACTTGCAGGCTGTCTGTTCTCATGAAAATCTGAGTCAAAGAGTGCCTGGGAGGCATCAACAGCCTGTGTTCCGTGAGGTCTCTGCAAATCTGAACTGTGGGCAAGAAAGGCATAATGCTGACTGAGCTTGAAAAAGTGCAGTGGATGGCAAACAAATAAATGATTTAAGGTTTTGGAAGAAAGGCTTTTGAAGGAAGCTTGACCTTAACCTCTGGGGCTTAACGCAAAGCTCTACTACGTGAAGGTGGGTTGCAGTGGTAAATTGGCCTGGACAAAATACATAGACAGTCATTATGAGAGGAGGAAACCCATTTTACTTCGGTGGGGCAATGACTGCTGATAAGACATATCCTTAAAGGGTGGCCTGCTGGGTGGAATTGGGCTAAATTCAGGGACAATAGTCATCCTCCTTATACCCAGAAAGCCAGGAACTGTGTTATAGGAGCCAGCTTACCAGGCTATTTCATGAGCTGGTTGGCTCAGTGGAATAGAGTAGGGAATTAATGAGATCAAAGGCCGGAGGCTGAATTCCTAAGAAGACCAGGTAGCTCTATATTTGTCCACTGCTATGGATTGCAACACTAAGACAGACCATGAACTTCCTTCACGTGCGTTCACTTATTACTAGTATCTCCTCAAGTTTACTGTCTGGGGATTTCACTGTATTCTTAGTAGATATGGAAATATACCTTTTCTCTCATTTTTGGAGCTCAGCTAACAATCTAGCCTAGCAATAAGACATTAATTCAATCATACCTCAATTCATTCTGTTAGTCAACAAATATTTGAATGCTTCATCATAGGAGGTAGTGCCATAAACACAGTGATAAACAAGAAAAAGAAGGACTATTACTGGAAAAACAGGAGATTCAACAGAGGAAAGAGACAGAGAGAGTGCCCAGGTTGACCATACAAGTCTCAAGGTGACAGCTGACTGTTGTATAGCAGTCCTAGAAAGGGGGAAAAAAAAAAAAAAAAAAAGATCTCTGACTAGGGAAAATAACATCTATAGAAAAAGATTATCTCCAAGGAAAAAATAAACTGTTGGGATGACCAAAGAGTTTAAAACTATAAAAAGAAGATAAATTTGAGGTGAATAAATAATACATATATGGAAAATTAAGGAAACAAAAAGATAATAATTCAAGAGAAAAATAAGAAATTGAATGAAACAAGAAAGATTATAGTATAGGGAAAGAAGATGCATATAGGGAGCTGAAACTGGGAATGTAGAATGGGAAGGGCAAGCAGCTCCTTTTTTATTATAGTTCTAGTAATACTATTTGACTGTTTAAACCATAAATTCATTTCTCAGAAATTATTTTAATTGCTTTTACATTTTATGTACTCCACAAATATATTTTGATTTTAATTTTTAAAATGTTATGAGTCTAAAAGGAGAAGTGAGCAGGCACTTTCAAAATCTAAAATAGCCCTGGCTGGTGGCACAGTAGATAAGGCCCTGGCCTATGAACCCAAAGGTCGCTGGTTCGATTCCCAGCTGGGGCACATAACCAGGTTGCAAGCCAGGTCCCCAGCTGAAGGCAGGTGAAAAGCAACCATACATTGATGTTTCTCCCCCTCTCTGCCTCTCCTCCTTCCCCTTTCTATAAAAATTATAATAATCTTTAAAAAAAAAAAAAGAAAGAAAGAAAGAAAGAACATTTTTGTTTTAAAAATCTAAAACAAGGCCCTGGCTTGTGGTTCAGTGGATAGGCCTGTTGGCCTGTGAACCCAAGTGCTGCTGGTTCGATTCCCAGCCAGCGCACATAACCAGGTTGCAAGGCAGGGCTCCAACCAGGTCCCCAGCTGGAGGCAGGTGAAAGGCAACCATACATTGATGTCTCTCTCCTTCTCTGCCTCCCTCTTTTCCTCCCTCTCTAAAAATAATAAATAAAGTATTTTTTAATCTAAAACATAGGTTGATAGATATAAGACTTCAATTAAACATATGGTCAAGACCTCAATGAAACACATAGTCTTTAACAATGAAGACTGTTAAGAACTTAAGTGTTCATCAATAGAGACTGGTTAAATAAATATCAGTAAATCCATAAAATAAACAAATTACTTTATGGCCTTTGAAAATAAGTGGCAGGTGAAAATGTATTGACATGTAAAGACCTCTCCATATATTTTTTAAGTGAAACAATCAAGTTGCAGTAAAGTATATGCTAGAGTGTATACATACACACACACACACACAAACACACATATATATATATATTCTGTCTGTGCATGTGTTTGCACACAGATAGAAAAATGTACAGCAGGACACGTAATTAACTATTAACTGTGGCTACCACTAGCGAATGATGGGAGCAGGGTTAGAAGGACTTTTACTTTTTCTTTCTAAATATTTTTTGTTTATATTTTTATAATAGGTAAGTCCAACTTCTACTGTCTCTACTATTAAAGACAAATTCCAGAAAGAAAGTATTTTTTAACTAAAATAAAGAGGAAGGGTTGACCCTTAGCACCAGCCTTGAGGCGGCTGCCATGGCAGAGCGGCCGGACAGGGAGGTGGAAAAGCAGAAAGTCTGCAGGCCACTGGGAGACGGGCTGGTCCTGCAAGGGTGATGAGGACTGGAAATCGGGCTCAATGGTGAGCATGCAAAAGAAGAGCAATTCTGAGCTAGGACAAGCTGTGTCACAAGCCTTGCATGGATTGCCCAGTAATAATGAGGGACCTTCTTTGATAGTTTGTGTTTTGTTGTGGAAAGAAATGGACAGATGGCCAGGATCCGGAACTCCCCAAGTTGTGAAGACCCGGTTAAGTGCTTAGGGTTTCCCTCCCCAGAGACTAAGGAAAATAAATCTAGCAGCTGACTAAAGTTTGCTATCAAGTGGGCTCTGTTTCCCACACCCCAAGAAAAAGTCTTTGTAGTCAGCAACTGCACAGTAACCCTGGGCATCTATGGGCTTTTCTAGAACCATGACTTCTTGGACCCTTTTTTCTTGGTCAGTAGTTTCAAGACTTTCCACACCTATGGTGAAAAGAAGTAACAATCTGGAATGTGGGGAGTGTATGGGGGAAGGATAGGCATTTAAAACTTATACTGGCTGTACTTGCTTTTGTCTCCTGAAGGTACCTAGGGGTGGATTGGGATGTAGAGGGTGTGGAGTGAGGTGACAAACCTCACATCAATTCATCTGTTCAGCTCCCTTCCCACTGCAGAGGCAGGTGGAGGAGGGGAGACCCAAAGACTATGTTCCCCCTGGTTACAAAGAGAGACCCGGAGCTGTGTTTGGAAGGAGGGGCAAAGGAAAGAAGAGGATGAGCAAATTTGTGAAGGACTAAATCCTGAATTGGTGAAAAGAACAAAGGAACAATAACCTGAATTATATCTGCTCTTAAATTTTGTTTGCCTACCTGCCAATATAAACCACATCCATCTCTTCTAAACAGTCTGCTACCCACACAGTAGCTTATAATGGTGGGTTTGGGGAGTGGGCATTGTTAAATAGAATATATCTGGGAGAAGAAATGCATAAAATAATACAGCCCATTCAGGATAGCAAGATAATCTATAAAGTTGGGGTAGGTTCAATTTACCTGAAGTTTGAAAGAGGGGACAGCTCATTCTAACATTTAGGTTAGTGACCAAATTATTAAGGCACCTATAACATGCAGTCCCTAAGGATCTGTCCTCTGGATCACAGAGCAGGGCAGAAAAAGGAGGGGATGTATCTAACCAGCAAACAGAACTACCAGCACCTACAGGCACTCCACCTTCAAGGAGGGACGGAGAAATGCAATTCTCTCATGTGCCCTGAAGGGGAGAAACTAACATTAACTGAAGAGCCAAAGTGCCAACCAGAAAATGTTCAGACTGGAAAACTCTCTGTTCAGAAACCAGTGAAGAAACAACGGGGTTTCTATGTCATTGGGGTCTTTATTACAAAATCCTCATTAGCCAAACACTCTACATTTTCAGTGCATTATTCACTCCTCCAAAATGTCCTATGAGGCAGGATCCCCAGCCCCACCTGGCCCTGTACCCTGATTGCCACAGACCTGGGACAGTTTGCCTCTTTGGGTACAATTGAGAAATGATAATAAAGAAGGAGCTTTCATGTCTTTCACATTTATATAATGCTTTAAAGTTTGTTTATACGCATTGTCTCTTAGAATGATCCCACAAAGTGAGTGCAATTATGTAATCTTTTATGTAGGAAAATATCTCTGAGATGAAATACCCACAGAAACAGAATGAGTTAGCAACTTTCATAAGGATTAACTGTGAGCCAGACCCCATACCATACCCCAATGAAGAACATCCGCTCTGTGGCCACCTAAGCATTCCTGCCTTGTGGCCACAGGACCTGCTTTTCTTTGGGGATGGAAAACTTGACACAAGCTACATCGCCTGAAACAGTGCTTAAGCTGATGGGTCTCTATAGCAGCTGTCCCCTGGGTACTCTTGAATGCTCCTTGAGGGTGACTCTGGAGGGCCCTGGTCCCTGAAAGTCTGGGTCCTCTGTTTGCCTTGCACTAGTTTGTCTTGATCCTGGCCCTCCTGGTGGGAGAGCCCCTGGTGGGGCAGCTAATTTCAAAACCTAAGCATGGTGCTTGCTCCGGGAAAATGCCCCTCTTGGATCCCTCAACCAAACCTCTGATCAGAAAAACTACGTGTGCAATATGACTGCAATGTTCAGTGAGTCATGTGTGGCTCCTCAAGATCTAGAAACAAAAAGAACACTTTGGGCTCTTTTTTTTTTTCTTCAAATTTTGGATGGGCTCAGGTTTCTTCTCTTCTGGGCTTTGCCTGGAGGTATTCACAGGCCAAAGAGTGCCAAGAAGACAAAAATCAGTCCCAAAAGAAAGACTACAGGAGCAGAAATATCTTTCTTCTTGCTTTTATTAGCCTATGATGTCCTCTGATCCTCAGGGAAAGTCAGGGGGAAGGACCACCAGGGTGGAATTCACCCCAACTTTGTAGATGGGACTCCAATCAAGGCTCAGGGGCTTCAGGGGGCACACTCACTGGCCAGTTATCTGCAGAGTTGGGCCTCTACCACTGCTTTGCCTAGAGAATCTGCTCAGAGCACATGCCATCAAATGGAATGGCATGGTGTGACTCTAGCAAATTTCTTATCTTTTCTCTGGTTCAATTCAGAGTGGGAAACAAAGTAGGGATAATAACAACAGAACTTAAATCCCAGTAAGAGTTAACTACTATGATTTTTACTGATGATATTGTTATTTTGTTGCACAGAGGGGTGTTCCAGCCAAACCCCAGTTTTTCCAAATAAAGTTATTTCAATTTCTGAAAGGTCTTCCACCACCTGAGAAAGCCTAGAGAACCACAAGAAATTTACTGTCAGCTGTCCTCCCTGCCTGTCAGAAGACAACTCATTTCAGAACACACCAGCTGTCTCACAGGCTTAGTGGCTAAGGGGAAGAAACTGGGCTGTGTTGCTCACTACCTGTGTGAGCTTGGCAGGCTACTAAACCTTTCCAAGCCTCGTTTCTTCATCTATAGATCACAGACAACATGTAACCACAAGAACATTTGTGTGGAAAATAAATTATACATGCAAAGAGACATGTATATACCTGGCTCACAGTAGATCCTCAATAAATTGTAGCTAGTATTTTGATTCTTATTATTCCATCTGATCAATAGCTAATCCTGTGATTCATGACATAGAGACGCACATGCACGCAGGCTCACATACACACACATTCTCCTCCCAGGCCTAGAACCACCGTCCTTTTGGGTATGGTCTTCTCTTGGCAGGAATTGGTCCAGATATTAATTTTAAGACCAATGACGGATAGATGAGGGTACTGACATGGGAGAGTAAAATAAAGAATATATCTAATGATCTCATTGTAGTTTACAGTTCACAAACCTTACATTTCACCAAAATGGTCTCAGGTCACATCATAAGCAGTGATTTAAATCAATACTTCATAAAACAAGTCTTGAACAGGTTAAGTGATTTGCCTAAGGTTACCCAAGTGTTTAGTAGACTGGAGACCTGACAAAGACTCTCTCCTTGACCAAATTCAGAGGCAAGCTCCTCTGAGCCTGCCTCTGTTTTTTGGCACATCCTTAAGAGTTCCGTTTTAGAAAGCATCCTGCTCAATCCGGGTAGCTAGAATTCTCCACCCTCAACATGCAACCAAATTCTTCATCCCCAACCATCTACCAGGTGATGTCAAATAATAAAAGACTATGCTTTAAGCTAGCAGCTCTCAGTTGCAGACCATAAGTAATTTTTTGAATGTTCTCTCCTTGCCCTTTGATTAATTTCTTTGTGTTCTTAAATAGTTGGGCAAGCATTATTGTTCATACCGCTGGACTTCCATCCCCAGCATTGGCCTCATCCAGCAAATCCTAAATTAAACCATAGTCCCAAAGCCTCTTAAGCAAATAACAGCAGCCAGGCACCTGCTATGCTATGTTTTACTGGTGTTTTACCTCATTTAAAGCTTGTTACAGAGCTGGTCTCATACGCTAAATATATGAGACATTAAAAAAATAAAACCAGTAAAAATTGATTCCTAATCATTATGGTATCTCCTGAACTATTGCATTGCCTTGAAGTGAATTCAGATTAAGACTAATTTACATTGATTTTTTTTTAATCTATAATTGCACATTCCTCTCTACAGACAAAACACAGGATTAAGTTTTATATTATTGTTGAAGCCTTTTGGAGAGCTTAGGTGAACACCATTTATGGGTGACTTTAGTCTGCACTAAGATCTTATTACTTTTAGTGCTTTATATCATTTGATGTGGTGCCCTAGAAACTAGATTATCCACTTTACATAGGAATCACTTGCCTTCCTTTATCCTTCACACTAAAACAAAAAATCAAGGGGAATCGTATGTGTTTGGCCAAGATTAAGGATGAGAAATTGTTCATAGGCAAGTTCTGTTTATTATCTTGGTACCTAGAATCTTGTTCGATACAAAATAGTGGGCACAATAAATATTGATGAGGAAATTAAGACATAGTTAACCAAAGTTTATGTGTATCTAGCATTGCCACATCACATGTTTCTATCCTCATGTTTCCAAGAGAATTTCCCTAGCATTTTAAGAATTCCCCCAAAACCATCATAACCCTCAATGAAAGATGGCCCATTGCCCCTATCCCCAGAGACACACTGTGAATCTAGGAGTTAGCAAACTTTTTCTTAAAGGGCCAAATAATAAACATTTCAGATCCTGTAGGACAAAACGCAAAATCAAAAGTCTTACTTAAATTCTTATTTGACCATGTTAAAAGGTGAAAACCATCCTTACCTGATAGGCCACAATGAAAAGAAATGAATATGAGAGGATTCACGGGACAAGTCTGAAAGTGGCACACATGACTTTTGCTCAAATCTAACTGGTGAGGTTGTACTCAACCCATATGTACACACCCAGCAAGGGGGGCTGGAAAATGGAGTGTCTCTGGCAGCCTTAAGCCAAATTAGAATTCAAATGCTTTGGGAAAACAGAATGGAATTGGCTGATAACCAGCACCCTCTGCCACATTTTTCTATGTGTTGCCACCCATATCCCAAACCACACCATTTGTACACCAAGAATCATAAGGTCCCTAGTAATAACAGTCCCTTCAGCCCCACTCTAGTCTTAAGGCTTATTTCCCCATGTTGATTTTGAAGCTTGCTGTTTAATTGTTATTCCATTTGGTTCTTAAACCCTGATAAGAAAGATTGAACAAATATTATTAATTCCATTTTATAGCTTAAAACAAGTCTTTGAGAGGTTTAGTGACCTAGCTAAGGTTACTCAGGTTTTTGGCAGAACTGAGACCTGACGATGACTATCTCCTTGACCAGCCTCTGGAAAGGCTCCTTTGGGCCTGGCCAGACTCTGTTCTTTGGCATGTGCTCAAGGCTTTAGTTGTAGAAAGAATGCTGCTCAGTCGGTGTAGCTAGAATCCACCCCCTGGCTAGGCAACCAAATTCCTCACCCACTACCATCTCCAAGTGATGTCTAATCTCCCTGGCCTGACTTCAGACAGACCTCTTGGGCCTGTTTAGCTGAATCCCCGAAATACTTCTGATGTTTCCTCTTAATAATGTTGTACCTATTGAACCCTCACCATGCTCCTTGACTATAAATGCCCACTCTTGCGGTTGTATTCATAGTTGAGCCTAATCCATCCCACGTGCTGCAAAATTCTATTGCATTAATCCTGAATAAAATCTGCCTTCATATCTTTACAAGCAGTCCAGAATTCAGTTTCCCTGCTTCAAACTGGGTACTTTTTTCATTATAACACATAGACTAGGAAAAAGCAACCCACAGTAGCTCTGACTTAACATATTCTCACCCACCAGTACCAGACCACATGTCAAAGGCAGGACAGAAATGTCCAGCCGGAGAGGCATCCCAGTGAAAGCACCGGAGGAAAAGAGTGGTTGCTCTGTTCTCCCTGGATCCTCTCACTCATTCTCTGCCGTGTCTCTGCTCTGTCCTGCGCTATGAAGGCATTTCCTGGGCTGCCTTGCTGGTTGGTTTCTAACTGGATTCAGTCAGTGGGAGGCATCACAAGTGGTCAGAGGCTAGGAAGATCAGAAAGTGAAGCATCTCCTCCCCATCCCTGCCCTGCTTCTCTAGAGGTAGCCACATCCTTCAGTAACTGCCCTAGGCCAGGCCAGCCTCTTTGGCCTCAGCTCTCTCTGGGAAACAGCCACACAATTTACATCCCTTGCCTTTTAGTCCTAGTGGTGATAACTATTTGCATCATTTCTATTCTCTGCTTGCCTCAACATCCCTGATTATTTTTTTAACCATGCCTCCTTTTTATATTGATGCTTCTTATCTGAACTATCTGGGGTAAATGATTTCCTTCACCCTGAATGATACAGAAAACCTGTGGGGCATCATATTTCTAGTTAGAGCAAGCGCACCTGAGCACTCCTCCCCTCTGCAAAGAGTATGCTTCTGTTCTAACACAGTCACAGAGGTAACCTTCACCCTCCCCAGCCGACAGTGAAGATATCACCAGGGAAGCTCTGTCCAGCCTGAGGTTGCAACGTTGAGTTGTTTCCTTTTTTTTTTTCTAATTCTTCTTCTTCTTTTTTTTTATATGTTTTGCAGATGCACATTTTAGTCAATGCTTTGTGGTTTGTGGTTCACCTGCTAGAGACGCGGTCTACAGCAGTGGGGAGGTCAATCAATCCTGAGAGCTCAAAGAACATTGGGATGCAGTTTCATGCTGCTCAGATTTCCTTTCCAGTGCTATGGATGCCCAAATTTTCACCAGAAAACATGAGGGATGCTAGCCATAAAAAAGGGATTAATCCTTGCAGGCTTTCACCATGTCTAAGAGGCTTTTGGTAATATTAATGGCCACAATATAATAGCTAACATTCATTGAGGATGTATTGTTGCCAAGCCCTGTATCAGGACTTCACACGTATTTACTCATCTCATCTTCCTAAAGGATGAAGAAACCATACCTTGAGAAAAAGAGATAAAACATTTTACACTGACTTCAGAATCAGAAAACGTTGCAGTGGAAGGGAGCTTACAGGTGATCACTGTATTTACCTTTCTTTCTATGTATAAAGAGACTGAGGGCCCGAGGTAAGACATGGCTTCTCACCATCCATTTTGCTAATTGGTTGCAGAGCCAAGTTACCACACAAGATTCCAGTTTTCTCCTTCAAACTTATTAAATTTATAGGTCAACATGAAGCCATAAGTTAGCATCTCAGCAATTTATGAGTCAAGTTGACTCGCAGTAAGGGAGGAGTCTCAGTATAAGATATTCCATGTGCTGGCTCTTTGCATATTAGCTCTATCTGTAGTTCAGAGAAACAACATTGTAGTTAAGTCTTGGATTCATAAAGCTCAGAGGCACTTCTAAGGCTAAGTGGTTCTCTGTTACCAGGATGAAGAAACGCATTCCCTAGACAATAGACTTCCAAGGACGAACTTACCACCATCACTATTCTGGCCTTATGGAAAGGTCAAAATAAACTCTAGAAAAGGCAAAGTTCTTCTATAACTGACCAGAGAGTAAATATTTTTTAAAGATTTTATTTATTTTTAGAGAGAGGGCAAAGGAGAAAGAAAGGGAGAAAAGCATTGATGTAAGAGAGAAACATCTATCAGTTGCCTCTCGTACACACCAAAATGGGTACCAAACCCACAACCCAGGCAAGTGCCCTGATCAGGCGACCTTTTGAACAATGCCCAGCTGGCTGAGCCACTCTGGTGAGGGACAGATGGGGAACAGTTTAGACTCCCTGGTCCATACTGTCTCTGTTACTTCTCAATTCTAATATCCCTCCAAGCCCCAGTTTGTGTTATTTTATTTTAATTGAATTTAATAATGATTAGTTACTGTTTAAATGCCATTGCTTTAGGTATTGGGGAGTGGGATAAATTAGGTGTTTTTTCAATATCTAACTTCTGTTTGGCAATATTACAACCTAAATTAAGAGAATTGCCTGCTAGTACAGCACACTTAAAAATAATGAATTTTAAAAAATTTAAAGTAAAGCATGTCTATGGTGATAGAAAACTAAGAGAATTTCCTGGAGTTCTGAAAGGAAAATATAGAAAGTGTTAATCCACAACAGTGATGGTTGGAATGAGAATTCGCCCAGGAGAAATATGGCCACTCTGGTGGTCTATAATTTGAGTTTTAACAAATTCTCCAAGAAAAGAGAGACAAAGTTTTGGGCTTGAGGAAGTAAGAAATTAGATAGGAGCTTCACCTAAAGCCAGGATCTTCAAGAGGTAATACCCTCAGTGGGGAAAACAGAATAATCATCATCCCATGAAAGAAGATGGTTGGGATGCATGATTGTTTGGCTCCACATGACTTGAAACACAAAAGAAAAGGAAAAGAAAATTTCTTTTGTAAACTGCACTTACGCAGACCTAGGCTGAAAGGTATACTAGATTTAGGAGAAGTAGGAGTATTTTACAGAGGAACATATTTTAAAACCAAGTATCAAATAATTTTTACAGATAACGACTATGGGAGGCTAAATAATGGCCCCTCAAAATGTTCATGTTCTAATCCCCCCCAATGTGTGGAGCTTATCTAATATAGCAAAAGAGACTTTGTAGATATGATTAAGAGTTTTGATATGGAGAGATTATCCAAAGTTATCTAAGTGAGCCCTAAATGTAATCACAAGGTCCTTACAAAGCCGAGACTTGCAGAGCAACATCTAAATGCCACACTATTTGGCATTGAAAATGGAGAAAGGTGCAACAAATCAAAAATTCAAGCAATGCTGCTCTAGAAGCTAAAATAGACATGAAAGCAGATTATCTTTCAGAGCCTCTCGATGAAGAACAGCCTTGCCAATATCTTGGTTTCAGCACAATGAAACCTTTTACAGACCCCTGACCTCAAAAATTGTAAAAGAATAAATATCTGTGTTGTTTTAAGCCAACAAGTATATGGTAACTCATAACAAAAAGTCCAAGGAAGGTAAACTCACAATTTTTTTTTAAAATCACTAAACATACAAGGCAATAAACTATCATGAGAAAGAATCTTTAGAAGTAATATGTTACAGAATCATACCAGCAAATACAGTAAATGTTAAGCTTGACAGGTGTAAAATATTAAATAAGATTGATTAACATGCTTAAAGAGATAAAAGATAATTAAAAGTACTACAAAAGAATGAGACAATACAAAATGTCAGGCAGATTTGAAAAAAATTTTCTAATGTGAAAATTATAGTAACTACAATTAAAAACTTCATATATCTGTTAAACAGATGACACACAGCTAAGAAAATAAATGGGTAAATTTAAGATAGACATGAGAAATTACCTAGATATAATATAGCACAGTGTAACAAAAAAAAATGAAAAATATGAGAGAGAATGGAGGATAGAGTGGAGACATGGAGGACAGAGCGAGATGGTCCAATGGATGTCTAACTAGAGACCTAGAATAATACAACAGAGAGAATGAGAGAAGGGCAATCAAATATTCAATGGCATAGACTAAAACTAGTCCAGATATAATAAAAGATATAAAATCATCTAATTTAGGAGTTTAATTAATTTAATTAAGAATAAATTTAAAAATACTAATCCACACCTGGACACAATGTGGTAAAACCACAAGATACCAAAGATAAAAATCAGCTCAGGGCAAAAGAGATTGGGGCAATTACCTACACAGGAAAAACAGATCAGCAATTGACTTAGTAAAATAGAAGTCCCAATTCAATTGTATCATATTTTCAAAGAATTTAGAAAAAAATTGCTTACAATTTATAATTCTATATGCAGAAAATTATTTAAATAAAGGAAGAAGTAACATTAAAAATACATTTTTAAATAAATAAAAATAGAGAATTTTTACCTTCCAAATAAGTGAGTAAAGGAAATTTTAAACCAAAAGTAAGATAACTCAACAGTCTGAGAAAAAAGAATGGTCAGTAAATTGCTAAATATGTAGAAATTTTGTGGGGCTAAAAGGAAAACAATAGCAAATAAATTAGCAAGAAAGGAATAGGATAAACTTGTTCACATTCCTTATATTATTTGGAAGGGAAGTAAAGGCATTGATAAATGTTAAACTTAAATATGAATATTAAGCTTCATAGATAATGATTAAAATAATTAAACAAGAATTTAAACTTTCTGATTAATAAAAAAATTAAGAGGGAGAAAAATTAATTTAATTAAAAAAAATTTTTTTTAAAAAGAGAGGAATAAAATTCAAGAAGAGGCAGGGACAAGGTAAAGTGTAAAATATTAGAAATTAATAAAAATACATCAATAATTATAAATATTATAAGTGGATGACATTTGTATGGTAAATGATAAGGAGTTTCAGAAAAAATTCTTTTAAGTACATGAAATTCTACATTATTTAATCAAAAGATATATCTAAAGCATTATGGCACAGAAAAGTTGAAAGTAATGAGAAAAGATAGCAGTAAAATTCTAACCCAACAGATATTTGTTATATCAATATTAGAGAAAACTCATTGCAATGCAAAAATAAGCACATTAATTAAAGGTCTAGTGTACCAGGAAGATGTAACTGTTCTGAGCTTTTATATACCTGATAATATTGATTAAAAATATATATAGCCCTGGCTGGTAGCACAGTGGTTAAGGTGCCGCCCTGCAAACCCAAAGGTCGCAGGTTCGATTCCCCAGCCAGGGCACATAACCAGGTTGCAAACCAGGTCTCCAGCCAGGTCCATGGCTGGACGCAGGTGAAACGCAACCATACATTGATTCTCTCCCTCTCTGCCTCTCTCCCTTCCTCTCTTTCTAAAAATAATGAAATAAAATCTTTAAAAACACACACACACACACACACACACACACATATATATATATATATATATATATATATATATATATATCACTAAATGACAACTAAAATAAGAAATTAACACATCTACCATCATAGTAGGAGACTTCAACACATCTCTGTAGATAATAACTCAAGCAGAAAAGAATAAACCCAGAAGGGATATAGATTTGAATCACACAATTAACAAACTTACACCCAGCTTCTTCAGATTATTTGATGTTTCCAAGCAGAAACGGAATACTTACAAGAACTGCTGATGTACCAAGCCATAAAGCAAGTCCCAGTAAATTTCAAAGTATCAGTGTAAACATATTTTACAATCACAATGAGATTATATTCAATTATTAAATAGTAATTAAATAATACAATATTCCTGTCCCCAAGTTTATACTCTAGAAGCTGAGACACAGAAGAAAGCAACTAATTAAAATAAAAGATAGTTTAAGTTGTAATAGAAATGCAAAAAGCAACTTTGAGGACACATAAAGGAAGGTCAACTGATACTCACTAGTGAGATCAACAGCAATCGAATGGATATAGTAACATTTGGACTATACCTTGAAGGATGAGATAGAACATGGGGTAAGAACCTTCCAGGCAAAGGCACAAAATTAAAATTGAATGGTTAGCAGTTGGGAAATGATATATTAAGGTCAGATTTTCTAAAGATTATCAACCCTTCTTTTGACAGGCCTCTTTGGCAGTCTAGTGATGCCTGTGGATCATCTCTCCAAATTTATTTTAATGCATACAATAAAATACAATTACAAAGAAATACAGTGAAATACAATTATAAAGATATTAAGAAATATTATTTTGTGATAGTATAGTTACACATGTGTGGGTCTAATACCAACCATAATTTCAAAATTATGATGAGTTATAAACAATATATTTCAAGAGACTGGCAACTCTAATATGATACAAATTTAATTGGTATTAAAATCACAACTGCTAATACTACTATGATTGGTTTCCTACATTCATTATCAAAGGAAATGCTAAACTTCACTTAAAATTAGTAAAAATAAAGTTTCACATTTCTCCCAGAATTTGATCTATAAAAAATGTTATAGGAATAAATATAAGCCTGATCATGAAGTACATTAGGTGTTAGATTATGAAAGAAATAAGAATTTTTTGTGTGTGTAGGCAAAGGGTGCCACACAAATTTAAAGTAAATATTTAAAGTTTTATGTTATTTTGTTGTATTTTTATTCTCCTTTATTAACAAGCTATTCTCCCCAATTCTAAATATTTTGAAAAATATACTTTAAAAATACGTACTCTTAGAGTGCAATAAAAATGATGAAGATGATTTTAGAGTGGAGTTGCAAATACAGAAATTCCTAAATTTCAAGGTGTTGGAAAGGTTCTAAAATTCAAGGTGCTTCTTTGATTTCCCCTATTGCATATTACGGCAGCTAAAATGTTACCAGCTTTGGAATATCACATTCAAGTTTACATCTACCACCTTGTGTTTGCATAACAGTGTCTGTTTTAGTTCCCTGACATGCACATGCCTCATTTTAGTAATCTACTTTAGTCTATTTCTGTGCACTGAACGACAGCACAATTCAGTGTTCCACACTTCAATATTAATTTGTCTTTTCAGCTATTTCAACAGAGGATGTGTGTCCTCTGCTACAATTTGGCTCCAATCCATCCGTCATTTTATTGACCTCCTGGAAACAATGTCCGATGCATTCCAGATCAGAGATTGGGTTTGCTTTAGTCACTCATGAAACCGGGACACTGTTAAGTGTCTGTGTTTAAAAAGAACACTCACAATGACAGAGATTTTCTACATGAGCATGAATATACATCACGAAAACAACATATGGAACAACAAATAGGAGGCCCCAACATTTCAAAGGTTAAGCAAATCACTCAAAATTACAGTCATAAGTGGATGATGTATATGCATTTACCATTGACCCAGGAACACTCTCACTCACTTCTTTTAAATGCTGAGTTACAAAGGGAGCTTTCTCAATATTTTAGGAGAAGTATTGGATAACACAGGTAGATCACTTTGAAATAGAATGTCTGTTCACCACAAATTAAAAATAAAAACAAAAAACAAGATACTTTGGGGAGAAAGAAGCAAATTATTTCCCATTATAAAATTTTCCTTTAATAAACACATTTATGAGACCAATAGATGAGAATGGAAGATTGTTTTGTTTTGGTTTGGTTTGTTTTAATTTCCTTAAGGGTATATGATCCTTAATGAAACTGTACACAGAAGAATCCAATGTAAGTATAATTTTAATTCTCTTTATCTGTGCATTATGAGAGAGGGTTGCTGCTACCTATTTTCCTATTTACATGGCTCCAAACAAAAAGGAAACTGGCAAGCAATCATTCCATAAATGTGAAGTGGGCAGGACCAGTGGGATTTTTCCTAAATCCCTAACCTAAAGAAATGCAGTGTTTCATTTATCAAGTGAAGGGAGACACCACAGAAAGAACAAATAGAAAAGCCTCATTGAAATGAGGCTCTGTCTTCATACTCTGTGTACTAAGGCCTCTTTCTCTAGACAAGAAACAAACTGTTTAATACGACTTCCTGCAGAAGCTACTAAACAGCTTCTTTGTTACCCTGAATCATTTTATTTAAAATGCTGTTAGTTGCTAAATTCAAAAAAAGGAAATAACTCTCAAAGTAGATCTTTGGATGTTTAAGAATAAGAGATTCTCTACCACTTCCTTCAAATACTAATATGCATTTTGGAAAGTAGTGATTTTGAAAATTCATACCTCACACGCTGCTATATAGATTTTCAATTGCAGTTCAATTTCAAATCAATTCCTGCATTTGATAGAAACACTGGTCCTAAAAATTGATTCTTGGTTGTTGCTGTTGTTAATTCAAAAGTACATGTATATATTTGTGAAAATTATACTCACAAATCATTTAAGATACTAATTTTTAAAACTGAAACAAATTAAATAATTGTGAAGAATATGAGCATAATTTAAGAGAAATACAAGGCAACCTTTTGACAACAATTATCTTCAGAAATGACTAGGTTTCCAAACTTTAATTATTGGCTATAACTCATTTCTATAAAACTAAAATTTTTTTCATGCACAAATTAACTAGCAAATTTTACCTGTCAAATACATTGCTCATTCAGGTTCAAATCTGAGCTCTTCCACTTTCTAACTGCCTGACCTTGTAAATCAAAATTACTCAGAAACAGTAAAATGTGGATAAAATTAGCTTCCTCTAAGGTTTTGAGGATTAAATCAGATAATGAATGAGAACATGCTTTGTAAGCTATAAAGTGTTATTGAAAGATTAAGTATCACCAGTGCTTTTTAAAGTACAAACTGAGATATCATTACTCATATTTGATATATTATTGTAAAATGTCTTTCAACCCTTTTGCCTTCCTGAACCTCTCCCCTCTCTGAATTGGCATGAAAACTTATTGTTTCTGCCAAATGAGTCTGGATATGAACAGCCATTTATTTGAGGGCATGAGTCAACATTCCTTGCCAAAAAAAAAAAAAAAGGTGCCAGTACATGGCATTACAAAATCACTAAGCATTGTTTGTACTTCAGTATTTAATAAAGAAAGCGTTAAGTCAAATGTGTGAAAATCCCTTTTTTGTAAAACACAAAAAGCAAAATATTGGCAATAAGAATGAAAAGAGGCTGCAACACTACAGAACACATTTAAATGAAGTAAAGAATTATTAATTATTGGAAAACATACACACACACACACACACACACACACAAAACAAGAAACAAAAGACAACCTTTATGAAATGAAGCATCAACCACTAATAACAATTTGCTGTTTCCCCTCAGATAGTTATGTCTTATAATCTGAACTAGAATTTGGGTCCTTTTAACAGTGCAATTACCTAACAAGATGTACATTTACTGAAAGAGGGCTGTTCAATAATATTGCTTTCATCTATTATAAACCTTAAAATTTTAGATAGTCTATTTTTCTACTTATGAACTAATAAATGCTCATTGTAGGAGATTTGAAAAATACACAAATACATAAAGAAGAAAAAAGAACTTAACCTCTGTTCAACCATCCAGCAATAAATAATGCAAACTTCCTACTATATTTCATTTCAAATTTTATTTCAACACTTATATTTGGGCATAAGTGAAAGAAAATTCTGTATATAATATTGTACTCTGCCTTTTGACACTTGGAAGTTGTATCATAAGTAGTTTATGATGTTAACTCATGCTTGGTAAACATGATTTTTATAGAGAAAATAAGTTCTCATTGCATAGGTGTTTCATATCCAACTGCATTGTTCTGCAATTGTTAAGACACAGAGCTGCATATCTACTATTCTAATGAACATTATTATATACTATTTTTGTTTCCTTTTTTCCTTATAACGAAGTCTTAAAGAAATAGAATTATTGAGTAAAGAAAAACAATGGACTCTTTTAAATGTTCTTGATATATATCAGTGTTTTCCCTAATTTATACTCTCACCAATAGTATTTGAAAGTACCCATTGAACATGAAATACTATCATCTCAGGGTGCTATTAAATGTCTCAGTTCTTGCTGTGAGTGTCCTCCTGCAATTTTACCCTGTACTATAGATTATAAATATGCAGTTTGATTATGTTAGTTCCTCAACAGAAACTGTTTTTTCCCCCACTGAAGAAATTGGTTTTACTTTAATGTTATTTTGACACATAAAATATACTTTGACTTTGTATCTATAGTACCAATCATTGCAAATGTGTTTTTAGCTATCTATATGGTTATTTAATTTACTCAATGAATAGTTACTAAACACCTATCCAGATCATTGGAACTAGTTACTTGAACCTGTATGTACAACAGTGGAAATTAGGGATAATAAACAACCAAAAAGCTACAAAAAGTAATTTCAGATAGAGATTGCTACGAAGAAAATAAGTTTATTGTAAAGAGAACTGGTAGGGGTATTGTATTAGATGGGTAAGTCAGGGAAGGTTTCTCTGATGGGCTGGCATTTGAGCAAGGACACACACACACACACACACACACAAGAGATCTCTAGCCTTAGGAAGTTCAGTAAGAACCAAGTCCCTGAGACTGGAATAAATGGGCACTATGAAGAGGAAATGTTTAGATTTCTTAAATTCCTGTAACGTGAGAACCAACATGATAGCTTGGAAGTTCAATGGAGCAGAAGTTAGAGTCAACACTGAATTGAAAAGAACACGTTCCTAGTTTTATTGGGTATGGGGTGTTTTCCATGTTATAATTACATTTTATGAAAAAAGCCTCATGCATATGAAGTAAACTACAATTGGGAAAAGTAGCTACAGTACAGGAAAGAGACTAGGAAATGTTTATGGGACCCACAAAGGATGAGAGTTAAATAAGATGGTCTTAGGTTATCAACAAATGAGATCTTCTAAGCCTTGAAAATGGAGGACTTAATTGTTTTTGCTAACATGCTTAAGGTTAGTACAAAAGAACTGAATGTTTTCTACAATCCACGTTGGCTCTTATTTGAGCCTAATGGATTTTGCTGCAAGAGAGAAAAACTCAAAAGAGGTTTTCATGCTCATCTTTCTGGTAGTTTTGTGAACATGTATAGGTTTACAGCAAAGGTGGGTGCATGTTATCATAAATGAAGGACCTACATATTATCACCACTAAAGACATTCAAACCCAGCCAAAAATTTTCAATAGACAGATGGAGGAGTTAAAATGAACACTAAATATATGATAACTATTGTTTGACCATAGAAAAAGGGAGTTGAATTATATTATCTCTATGGCTTTTCAACTAAAAATATGTTTTTCCTCCTCCTGTGACAGCTTGTCATTAAGATGGCCATCATTAATTTCTTCTCTTCCGGTTTGCCATCATTCTCCCATTGAGAGGGAGAATCCATTATTCCCCTACTGTTAAACCTGGGCCAGCTTGCATTATTTGCTTGGCCAATAGAGTAGGATGGAAGTAACATCATGGGACTACTGAGGCTGGGTCAGTTTCTTCCTGAGCCTCCTGGAATGATCCCTGTGGAGCTACCTTGTAAGAAGTCTGATTACCCTGCAACTGCCTTGTTATAGAAAGCTCAAGTCACATGGAAAGTCCTGAAAGAAGAGACACCACGTGGATAAAGAGAAAAGAGAGAGTCCAAGGAGTGCTGAGGCACTACAAGTGGTTAAGGGATAGAGCCTTGTGGAAAGTGGGTCCCTCAGTTGCTATCCTAGGTGATGCCTCTGATCAGAAATGAACCATTGAGCAGAGCCCTTCATAAATCCTTGCCCAGAAAATGAGTTATTTTCAGCTACCATGTTCAGGGGTAGTTCGTTACCCAGCAATCGAGAACCAGGCCACCTAAATTGTGAAGTAGCTACTAAGACCAAAGAAACTTTGAAGAAGGTAAGGCATGCATTTATAAAGGCAAGTTTAACCTACAATAAGGATTAGGCATGTCACATGTACCTCCAAGGCAGTTTTGTTAGATACTTGTATAAATTTATTATGGGTGGTTATTTCAGTCAACAAATACGGCAGCTAGTAGCTGACTGCGAGCATCCCCCCCTCCCCCGCCTTTTTTTAAGGAATAGTAGGCAAAACCTTTGTAAGTGCAATAAGTGAAGTGGACATTTGGGAAATTTTAAAAAGTTGCACAGTATATGTATGAGGCATAATGATGATGCTGAAGGATTTTTTTTAATCTCTATTTTGTAAAAAATACATTATTTTCTGGATCCATTATTTATTCTTCCTATTCACTATTGCAAGGAGCTTAAGTATATTTTGTTTAAATAACTATCTGTAAAGCACTGCCTTCTTGGGATGGGGTGAATTATTTCAAAGAAATACTATCTTTTAATTTCTTCTCCTGAGACATTTCCAAAGTGCAAATAAAAGAACCAAGAAGAACACTGAACAATATAAAGACAATATAGTATTAAATGTCCAGCTAATAGTGAATCATATGATTCAATTCAACAGAGAAGGCTCCACTAAGTCTGTAATAAAAAAGTAATGAGGTTTTATAACAAAACTGAAAAGCCCTCTCTGAAATGCAGATAGAAATCTTTTCAGTACAAAGACGAAAGATATGCAATTGAGCACTGACAATGTGCACAGTGTGAAAACCATAATTGATGAACTTTGAATATGCAACAATCTTTAGTTAAATATGTTAACGAAAATACACAGTAGTATTATGATTGCATCTCATCATTTTGTCTCTTTGTACTTGCAGGGTGAAAGGAAAGCAGAGAAAGGAAAAACATGTCCCATTCGATGGAAACACACACACTCCCAGGCTTGTATAAGAAGCAATAACATTTACCAGGAGTTGTGCTTGTTATCACTCTGTTAATCTTCTTCTTAAAAACAAATCAAATTCTATTTTATTCTTGCTTATCATCAGGCCCTGTGTTAGGTGTTAAAAAAAGGTTATTTTAAAAAAATGATTAAACTACAATCCAGGACCTCAAGGAGCACAAAATCTAGTCCATGGCTTTTCTGTAAATATAAAATTAGTTCAAAATAAAATGTGTACAATAAAATAAACAAACAGGAGGGTCTTTGATTAGCTCTTTTGTCTCATTTGACCTACTCAAAAGCAGAGAGAAGGTATTACTTAGCTAAAAGAAAGAAATCTTTCAAACACCCTAAGAATAAAGCCACTAACGCGGTTTGTCATGAATCTCTCCAGCAGCAGTTTAATGCAGGTTGAATCAAATCCAAAATCTTTCAGTGAAACCAGCTCTTGCAGATGTATAATTATTTTTTCATAGTTAGACATTGTACCATCCACAAAACCCTGTTTCTTCCCAAGCTAGTGCAGCCTGCCATCCCAGTGTGGTTGCATTTTGGGTTAAAAAGTCCTTTGGATTTAAAGGTCAATTAGTTTGGTTCCACTTTAATTAGAAGCCATCATAATAGTGCTGTGTGAGTAATTTATAGAGGCATAAATATTGACATCAATTTTTGTCAGATATTCTTGATATCATAAACATCATGTAAATCTAAGCACTAGCAATCAATTTGCACATAATAGACTAATTTTATTAGAACTGTATGACTGCACTATTTGGTTTTTAGAGTCCCTCTCCTCCTGCTACATTAAATCATTGTTTTAAATCATGTCATAGTGTTTCTCACAGCAAGCAATCAAAAACATAAAATTTAAGTTTATTGGATCTTTGCCTAATTTAATGATTTTTTCCCCAGAGTTGTGCTCTCTCTGAGGCCAGCAATGAAGTTTTGGCCCTGTGCCTAGAAATGCCTCCATGTTGCTCAGACCAGGATGAGGTAAAAATCAAGCAATAGCAAGAAAAATCCCTTGCTGCTCCTAGGATCTGGCATGACTACTATTGGAACAATTTCTGTTCAGTAGGGAATCTCTCTGCTTGTTGCTCAGCCTGGAAGTGGTGGCCAAGAGTCATTGAACCATGAACCTCAAGGCCTCCCTCTAGTCACATGCTTCTCAAACTAGAATCTGTGGATATATTTGCAGGAGTCATTGAATTCTCTATGAAAACACTTTTTTTGAATTTTTTATTTCAAATTAATTTTATTTGTTTATGTTTATACTCTGTTTCTCTCTCCCAGAATATAAGCACCATGAGGGCAATGATTTTGTCCATTATGTTCTTGGATATACCCCCAATGCCAAGAACAGTTCCAACACTAGTAAATATTTATTTGCTCAATGGAGTGATTCAAATAAGCAAATAGTGAGTCGATTGGATGACCACCATATAATGCAGAGTGGTCCCAAAATTTTTGTACCAGCATTTAGGGTTGTATTTATAATCGTACTGAATCAAGAAATTAAATTTAGCTTTATGGCAGTATTTCTCAAAATAGGGCCCATGGAGTCTATAAAATGTTCAAAGATGTCTATAAATTCTTAAGGTGGAGAAAAACATGGCCAGATACAATTGCCTCATTTTATAGATAAGGAAACCCCTCATCTATAGATGAGGGCCAAAGAAGGAATATAGCTTTTTCCAGGCCAGTTAGTACTAGAACCAGAATTAGCATCCGGGTTTCTTATTTCTTGGTCATGGGCTTTTTTTCTTTTTCTACTGAACTAATTATCTTTTGCACTTCTTGACTGTCTGTTCTGAAACTTCTAACTAAAAATTCCAAAACACAGTCCTGTCATTTGAGTAAAAAATAAAAAGCATTTCATTGTCAGTGTTATTCTTTTTCTTGCTTTCCATTGTTATTATTTGATGGTGTTGACTTTAAATATATTTAAATCTTGAAGTATTTGTACTTTGAACATGTTTACTATCTTGGTTGCTTCTTAGGCTATATTATCTTGTTTAAATTATGAATGATCTAAGTATCTAAACCATGTTTTTTTACCTTGTTATTTACCAACAGCCACCTTCCAAAGGGTTTTTCATTTAGAATAAATGAAAATGTATAAGAAACACATTCTTAATATCAAGAATATTATACCAACCTGGATTTATGTCTGCCCCACAAAATGGGAAGAACTCCTAGACACCAAGGATTACTTGTTTCAATTATATCCCTCTCTAAATATGTGACTTTTCTGCCTTTCTTTCACATTTTCACTTGACTCAGTAAACTGCCTCTTTTCCACAAGCAAGACCAATGCTGAGAGATTATATATATATATATATATATATATATATATATATATATATATATATATTTTTCCCCCCTTACCACTTTCCTATGGAGAAACATAACCCAATGTGTTACATCAGGGTTGAACAAAAACATTGCCTCAAAATATTATTAGATATATTCTTCAGTTACCTTTTTTCTTCATATCAGTTTATTCATATCAGTTAATACAACTTATACACTTATCATTCAAAATTATAAAATATGATTCAAGGAAATATTTGGTATGACTTTTTTAAATATTTTGTAAATTATCTGTATGTAGACTGTTTTTCACAGCAACATAGATTCATTGAATTAAAGCTTAAAAACAAACAAACAAAAAAACATTAGGATCATTTGATCCAACCCAGCCAATTAAAGAAAATGAGGCCAAAGAAAATGAGGCCAAAGAAAAGGACACCCAACTAGTCAGTGTTGGACTGGGATCTGACAAAGGCTTCTGAACTCTTTTACACTATTTCTATTGTTTTGATAACACACAAGTGCTTTATATTCAACAAATATCTCTGTAGTGCTTATAAAAAAGTTATTGATATAGATCCAAAGATATTTCAGGAGGAGTTGAAAATTCATCCATGTTAGGGCAGAGATAACCTGTACAGCATGTACGGCTTTGTCCCAAACTTTTCTGATGATATATACCAACCAGTTATCTTTCTTAAGGTATTAATAGTCCCTTTATTGTGCTTAAAATATTTTATATTTCACTAGGTCATCATCATATTTTTTAAAAAGATGATGCATTTACCAAAAATATGATTCAGAAGCACAGAATTTCACTACCTCCAATAGATTTTCCATCTCATCATTAAGCCAGCTATGTTTTCTTATCTCCACTGATTGCATTGGCCTGGACCCAGCTGACTCATCACAAACTCAGTCAGTTTGTTGGTGTAGCAATAGTTCTCAGGTTACCGATTGTGGTCATTATGATGGAGATGAGGTGGTCCGAGAAGCTGTATCTTACTAATGATTAAAAAAGACTACAAAGTATGGTCATGAAAATTTGAGCCATCATAAGTATGTTTCTATTTAAAATAGTGGAGTTAATAGAAAAATGACTATGACAAAGCTCATGCCTTAAGAGTCTAGGCACATAGAGAAATTGTGTTAGAAATGATGAGAATCAGCAGAAAAGAATTTGAAGACATTAGAGGAGAAATAGATGTATAATGGGGATGGGGTATGGTGGGACTTAGGGATGATTTAGGGTCTAAGACTACATCTAGAAGTCATCAAAACCTGAGTTGATTTTGGTGTTTTTTTTTGCCTGTACTTTGGCAGTGGCTGAGCAGTTAGGGTGTATGAGCAGTAAGCCTGCAGAATAGATTAATCATTTGGCATTTGCTTGCTTGCTTCACAATCAATGTGAAAATGGTGGTTCCAGGCAATGTTATAGACTCAGCCTTAAAGTCCAAATTGTAAACAGGCTCTTCAAAACTCTTGTGGAAAGTGGGACTCTACTTTGTAAGTTCTTGCTTTGAAAAGAACAACAAGCTACTTGGTCTTTGCTGTCACACTCATCATTAATGCAAATATTATCGAGTTCTAGCAGATAAAAGTCAAACATAGACTAACAAATGTAAAAAAAGGTAAAGCAGATTTGTACATTCAAGGCTGACTACACTTTACCTTACACATTCAATCACTAAGTCCTGTCAAGTGTATTCCCAAGTCTTTCTTTGTCTAGTCCTCAATATCCACTTTAACTCCATAATTATTCTAGTCATTCTGCACATTGCAGTCACACAGAACTTCTAATTCTCTTGCTTAAGGATCATTTGGCTTTGCTTAACTTCCTGCAGTGAATCTCACAGCCCATCAAATGAACTCCAAGTTGCTGAGCATGGTATTCAAAACTCTCCCCTAAATTCTTTTCCCTTCCCTTCAAACTCTAACCATGTTTTTTCTAATATGTCAAGCTCATTCATGTGCCCATTCCTTTGTACAATAAATGCTATTCCCTTTGCTTAGAATTTCCTTCCCTTATATTTATTGAGAGAATATCTACTCATTCTTTCAGACTCTTGTCAATTATCACCATCTCTATGAAACAATTCACCATATAGCTATATTGCTCTGTTATTATGCCCATTTTTTTCACATATCTGGGGTAGCACACCTTTCTTTTCTTTGTAATAACTTATTTGCATGCCTGACTCTGACTTCATGGAGTCTAGGGAACTCCCTTTTCATCTTTGCATCCCATAATACTCTTAAATTTGCAGAATGAAGGAAAGTCATGCATTTGTTACATTAGTTAAGTCCTTATGCTTTGACTACAGATTTGATTTAAAAAAATGGTTGTCTGATCTGGGACCCCTGGATATTAAATGAAATTCAAAGATGCTGGTGAGAAATCAAGTTATTTTTATGAGGATGATCGCTAATAGCCTTAAGTAGAGTAGAACATTTTATTTTAAAACAAGTGATTGAGTTCTGGCTGGTGGTACAGTGGATAAGGCACTGGCCTGCAAATCCAAAGGTCACTGGTTCAATTCCCAGCCAGGGCACATAACCAGGTCTCCAGCCAGGTCTCCAGCCAGGTCTGTAGCTGGAGGCAGGTGAAAGGCAAGCATACATTGATGTCTCTCTCTCCCTCCCTGCCTCTCTCCTTTCCCCTCTCTCTAAAAATAATAAAATAAAATCTTTTTTTATTATTATTAAATAAAAAATAAAACAAGTGATTGATTTTTATAACAGCAAGGCAAGTCTAAGGACAAAGTCCCTTGCTAGCTACCTGAGAGCAGGGACTATATTCTGGTTCTTTCTTATCACAGGTAGCACAGGTAGCACTTTATAAGTGTAAGGCATAGAGTAAACCCTTAATAAATGCTGTGGAAAATATAAGTAGTCATAAACATGTGGGTGAAACTCTATATTCTAAACCTGCTATTTAATATCCCTTGCTTTTATATATATATATTTTTAATTTTGTTGTTGTTGTATTACATCCATCCCCTTTTTGCTCCCCTCTGTCCCCCTCCCCACCCACCCATTCCCCCCAAAGTCAATCCCACCTGTTGTCCATGTCCATGGTTCCTTTATACTAGGCTCTTGTCTAAGCTGCTCCCCTTCTTTGCCTCTACCTCCCCCCTCCCCTCAACCCCGTTCCCCCTGACCACTGAAGGCCTATTCCTTGTATTCATATACTTGGTTCTGTTTTACCTGTTGTTAGTTTTGCTCATTATTGTCCCGTAATGGGTGAGGTCATATGATATTTGTCCTTCACTGACTGGCTTATTTCACTAAGCATAATACTCTCCAGTTCCATCCATGTTGTTGCAAAGGGTACAAGTTCCTTCTTTCTTTCTGCTATATAGAATTCCATTGTGTAAATGTACCAAAGTTTTTTATATCCCTTGCTTTTTAATATGAAAAATAGCAATGTTGGTAAATCTCAATATTAACCACTCTGATTACCCATAAATGAGTTTATTATCTTAGTATCATAAATATTATGTACTTATGATCTATCTGTATTAAATATCTGGAATATTTTAAACTTATTTTTCTCCATACAATTTTGCATCACCACCAGTTGGTTTATTGATCATTCTGAGGTCCAGGATGCCAGGATCTCTGCATATGCCTTTGCAGTATGGAAAACACAGTAGGTCCTTAGCAGATGTTAACTAAAATGAAATAGCTAACCTACATTATTGAGGTGCAGAATTTAGCTATAGCTCTCATATACAGTAGACAGATGCAAATATATGGCACTTTGAAAAACAGAGAAAGTATACCTGAAATAGAAATAATCTAAACGAAGCACAAAGAATAAAGATGTGTATTTAAAAGGTTTGGGAAATCAAGAGAAATAGTGGAAGAAACATGGGTTGGCAGGTCAGGTAGACAGGGTTTTGTTTCTAGCTCTATGACTTAAATGCTCAGTGACCATAGATAAAGGTTTGTGCCTCAGTTCCCTCCCCTGACAACACTGGGCTAACACCATCTTTTTTAACAGACCTGTGGTCAAAATTAAGTAACCTAATTACTTGAAAGCACCACTGTGCCTGGTATATACCTATTTTATTATGATTGCTCTTAATTGGCCTTGATGTCTGCCTAAGCATTTCTTCACGCTTTTTGGAGTTGTTGCTATTACTAATGTGCTGCTGGAGAATCCGGACTCTTCTGAGCATTGGTACTCAAACTTAAGCATGCAGTCGATCCCCTGGGAGGGTATGTTAAAACTGGAGTTACTGGGCTCCACCAGCAGGGCTTGTAGGTCAGTAAATAGGGGGTGGGGTTGATAATTTGCATTTCTAACAACTTCCCAGACGCTGTTGCTGATCCTAGGACCACACTTAGAGGACCACTGCTACTGTGAACCAGTGCTTTTTGCTTCTGTTATAATGAGAATTATGGCAGGAAAAAAACAAAAAAGACTTATGGGTTGTTGAATGGGTATCTCTGGGGTACCCCTGGCTTGGATATACAGAAAAAAAAAAAAAATACTCTTGCTTGCCTACACACGGAAAGACTGAAGTCAGTTCAGGTTTGCCAGTGGTTTTAAAGTAGAGAAGCCCTGAGCAATTACCAGATGAACTGAGAGACAGTGACATGGTGGAGGGCAAAAAACAGGAATTCTCAAGGGCCCTGAGTGCCTGAATTTCTACTATTTTCAAAAGCTCTCTTTTGCTAATTCTATTTAAAAAAAGAATGGACTACTTTGGAAATTAAGTGTACTGAGTGTGCATGCATCCCTAATATTGTGCAACTATATAATCAACATATATGCAGAGGCTAAATCAAAAAGACGTTAAGTGCAATTTCTGCTCCAGAAGAATGGAGAATTAGGGAGGGTAGCAGGCATCTCAAGAAAACAAAAGTGATCTAACATTAGCCCTACAAAGAAAAAGGTAAAAGGGGATAGACACATGCATAATAGAACAACGAATGGGTGAGGGTGCTTACTTTAAGTGAGGCATTATTCCATTAACTCATTTAACTCTCACAACAACTTCACAATGAAGTAAGCAGTATGACTGGTCCCATTTTATAAGCAAGGAAATTTAGGTGCAGAATAGGTAAATGAGTTGCCCAAGGTAACAGATAAAATGTGGCAGAGTCAGTATTTGAACCCAGGCAATTTTGCTCAACGGCTTTTCTCTTAACCATTATACTACCTGGAGTATTGCCTACGGAGACAAAGTTAAGAAAGATGCATGGATGTAAAAGATGATTTATGAAATTGGTTCATATTATTGACCAGAAATACACCTTTCTTCTAGTATGCCTTCTAGTATGCCTGTCTGAGCTCATCTTGGTACTGGACTCTTTCCACTTCAGAAGTCGAACAGGTAGAACTATTACTACATTGTCATACCCTAAATTAGGATAATCCAAAGAACCACACTTACTATGTGCACTGACTTCTGCTGTATTGCATTATTTCCCTCAATATCCCACAGCATAGAGAGTCTCATAATAAATTATATCTTGATCCTGTGCATTACTGCTGGCCATTCTCCCACAAACAATGTCAAAATTATAAGAAATTGGACCAGAGTCATTGTGACAATATGTAAATTACTTGTAAAGTGAACTTAATCTTGTATAATAAATGCCATTTGAATCTTAATTTGCTAACAATATTTTAATGCAGTAATTGGGGTCATGGAAGATATGGGATAAAGATGAAACCATCTACATCTGTAGATTTTAAGCAGAATTGCATTACCTGGGTATATAAAATATTCTAAGGAATTAAAAGGCAAATGCAATGTTTATAGTGTCTATACACAGGCACATGACCATAGCTATAGAACCAGACATAATGTGCTATAAGATTAAAAAAAGAGGTTTGGAAGGGATAATCAAAGGTGTTTGCTGACTCTAAAATTTCTTGGTTCTAGGATCAATGTCCCCTGACCTAGGCAGTTCCTTAGTAAAATAAACCAAAAAAATCATTAAGTTAAATGGCCCAGTTTAGTTCTTAATAATCTGGATGCCTCCTCAACTGCATGCTTTCATAATTAATTATCAAGTCTTATTTGTCTTCTCAAAGAAAGTCCTCCACCAATTGCCTGCCTGGTTTTCTTCTCTTTTTTAGTCCAGCTATCAGATCCAAACCAGATTCAGCCTCTGTGAAATTGATCCTTAAGTGTGAAATCAGTTTTTAATTATAAAGTGCCAAAAGTGTTCTAAGGTATTAATTGAGTGCTATAATTATTATTATGCAGCCACTTCCCATAGCGATGACCTTTGTTTTCTTCTACCTCTCCTTCATCTGCTCTATTTTATGGTCTATCATATTTGAGGGTTTAAAGTCTCTCTTCTTTTCTGAAACCTGAAACTCTGCTGTTCTTTCTTCCACCCAATTCTGCCCTCCTTAAGCTAGGCCAACCTTCTCCAAACTCAGCTTTCTCTCTACAGAGAAGCTGGCCGTGGCTCTGGTTGGAGATGATCACCATTCCTCCTACTCTAAGAAGTTAGGCAAAACCCATGCTGACTGACACCCAGTTAACTTAGCCAACTCCCACAGCAGGAACATATCCCTGAAGGAAGGCACTCACTGGAGAGGACCTGAAATCAAGCCTCCTTTATGCTATGCCCTTTGCTCAGAAACCTAAAATGCTGTCTTCTCTTTATCACGTCAACTCATGATTTCTCATTCAAGGCCTGTGGTCTAGTTGAATAAAACCCATCCAATTACTACTCATTCAGTTCTGGGTTTCTCTTTCTTTATTCAGGTGTGTGTCCATGATCTCCTTCTTCTCTGTGCCTCTTCTGCTCTCCCCAAGTGGACTCCATCCTGTTCATCATCCAGTCCCAGCCAGCTTTCCAGGCAAAGTTCAGATTCTTTTGAAGTTGTGGGCCACTTCATTGGTCTCATGTATTTCCTCTCTCCTTGATTCCAATCTATGCTCTAAAGTTATCTCTTCCAGAATTAGTTCTTTCCTCTTATGGGCTTTCAAAGCACTCTGCTTATAATTCTGTAAAAACACCACATTGCACTGCAAGTATTATTTATATGTTTCTGACCATATAGTACATTCACAATAGCGGAATCTACATTTTGTTTCATTTTTTATAACATAAAAAGACTTAACAAAACTTGATTTAGCCCTGACCAGGGTAGCTCAATTATTTGGGTGTTGTCTGCAAAGCAAAATGTTGCTGGTCCTATTCCCAGTTGGGGCACTCTTGGCATTTTGGCATGTTAATATTTTGCATACTAAATAAGTTTAAAATGGTGTTACGGACTTTTTTATTTTCCTGATAATGTATGATGCTGAACTTCTCTTTATATGTTTGTTTATACTTTTGTCCATTTACCTACTAGTCATTTTACTTATTCATTTGTTTCTTTAAATGTTCTTCATACCAGTTTCTTATCAGTTATATACATTGGAAATATTTTTCCCCATTTGTAACTATCATTTTGCTTTGTTTAAGGTTCACTTACTAAGATGTTCATTTTAATATTGTCATTTTTATAAGTATTTTATGTATTATTCAACACTTTGTGTTTTATTTTTTTAAAAACCTGTTTCTGCTCATGTTAGAAGGGCATCAGATTCAGACTTGAAAAACCTGAGTTTGTGTCCATTTTTACCATCTATTTTTTGTGGGAGTCTGGTCAAGTTATTTAGTTTCTGTGCCCTTTTTAAATCATTTTGGATAAATAGGAAACATTATGATACCTATACAAACCTGGCATAAGGATTAAGTGTGAACATGTGCCTTCTATATAAAGTGTAATACTGTATGTATGTGAATTCTAATTATGGCTAACACTCATTTTGGTGCATTTAGGATGGCCTGGGATTTTCAAAATGAAAAGAATACCAGAGCAGGATTCAGAAAATCAGAGTTCCAGACCCAGTTCCGCCATAACCTTTCATAATCCTGACTTTTAACCTTCAGGTGCAAAGTTAAAGAGACACCAGAAATATTATCATCAAGATAAATAACATTTTCTATTTACTATTTTAGAAAATCAAAATTAGTACAAAATTCTGCGGTGAACCAGATATCAAAAATTTGATCAGATATCAAAATTTTAAATAATGATACAATTTTATTTTAGGACGGGTATTTGTTTTCAGATTTGAGAAGTTTTGATTTTTACATTTGAGGAACTACAACTCTCACAATCATCTATTACAGAATGGCCAGAGGTAGAATCAGGAAGGTGGGGGTGGGGCAGGCGGGATAATCATTTGAGGCTTTCTAAGAGCTCTTGCAAGCACTCATCTTTGTTCTCTTCTGCAACAATGGATGGTGAGTGGTTGCTGTTCAGCTGGCAGGTGACTGTGTTTGGATGCTTTAGAAGCTTGTTTCCAGCCGATTGGCTCTTTTCACCATTGGTGAGTTTCTTTCTCTCTATCACAGCTGACTGATCTCAGCTGGCTGCATTCTTCGGCCTTGTACCTCTTCCCTTGGAAGCTGATGCTAATAGCCAAAGTGTCACTTTCCCTGTGGCTACTGAAGCCTCCCTCAGACTAAGGAGTAGCAAGGGCAGTAAAGGGACTTCTCACAAACACAGCACGTTCCTAGAACATGGTAAATAATAAACTGAAACTCAGCCAGCTGGTGACAGGATTGGTGACAGGGACAGTTTAGAGGCTGGGGAGTATTTTAAATGCCTTGCAAACAATGAACATCTTCCAGGGACACACACATGAGAGGCCCCAATAAGTCATGAGCTGGATATCATTTTTGCTTTGGAAGCACCACACGATGAGATTTACTGATGAGGCAAAAGAGACTTTCAGATCTGGGGTTGGGTAGAGGAGGATAAATGTACTGTATATGAGAGTCAGACATACCCTGTTTTTACTGTTGTGAATATTGACTTCCAAATGGATTTAATCGAAATCAATAACAAAATGTCTAGTAATGAAGTAATGTAAAATGCAATAACATATAGGCCAAGAGGTTGAATGTGGGATATATTAACAGAAAAGTAGCTTTACAAGAATAATTCATCCTTCTTTTAGAACCTTTCTTCACCTAATATAAGACAATAAGAAGGAGCGGTAAAGCTCTAGAAGTGGACCGCATATATGGCTTCTTTAGAGAACTTTAAAAAATTATCTTCTCAGCAAATTAAGTTTGACAGGATTGAGCTACAGTTAGAAAGACAAAATAAAGAAATCCATTAACAAGATCAGAAAGCTGACCTATGGGTGGATGGTCCAAACATTGTCCTTTTAGGTTGGCTTATGCAGGGAAATAAAAATGACTGATTTTAAATAATATCATAATGATTTTCTAAAAGTTAAGTGATTCTAAAATACTTTATATATGCCTTTGGAGCATACACATGCATCCTAAAGTTAAATGGCAAAGGGCACAATTGTTAAGAATTGTCTACTTATTAAATTTATAACCTAAGAGGTAAAAGAGGGAAATGCATTATCTACAATTGGCCAGAAAGGCCCAAGGTGATTTTTAAATAATCAATATTTTCCAATATATACTACAGCTTTAAAACAGAGAAAAATAACTGACCCTGGCATTCGCTAGATATCTGTTTTCTTTTTTAAGGAAGCTTAATAATTCACTGGGAAAGATTGTCTATAATACAAAGATTTCAAAGAGTATTTTACCAAAAAGAAATGGGATTTCCATTTTATAGAAGACCAAACTGAAGTCTGAGAATATTAAGAGGTCTCGCCATAAATCACTGGATGAACTCTTTCACTCATTTATCATTTCTATTTCTTTCTTTACAACTTCAATTTATTTTTCCCTTCTCATATTTGGCTGTTACTCCTCTCAATTAACCTCTGTGTTACCATCTGCATTCCTTCATTTCCTTTCTCCTCTATCTGTTTTCCCATTTCTCCCTCACCTGACTATCCTTATACCCTATACAGAAGACTTAAAAGAGGAAATAATAAAGGCAACAAAGAGGGAAAATCACCCGCTTTTAATCATGAATGCAATAGCTGACTTAAGAGGTACCATCTTTTGAATACTTCCTCTTAAAATGGCTGAAAGACTCAGGAGAGGAAAGAGGGAAAAAATTAAAGGGGAAGAAGGAAATAAATGAATTACCAATATCTGCTAGTACAGTCCTGCAATGATTAACATGAACTTCCCTGTGCCATTTCCACGTAATGCCTGAGTGTTATGGGAGACAAACAATGACATACACAAACATTATTAGAGTCTGAAAAGCAGTAGGTGCTGTAGGAGTGGAATAACTCAAAATTCAGAAATCAGGATAGACCATTTTTTGGTCTAGTGGCATTTCCTACTTGTCCTCAAGAAACTCCACCATGAGTGGAGCAAAAGAATCAAAACTTTAACCAGGTTCTTATTCTGTTACTTCGCACACAGAATACTATAGGGTGCACACAATAAAGTGGCAAAATTTTAGTAAAATCAACAATATACCACAAAAGTGTTATATTTTGAAATAAATTTATTCTTATATGTAAACACATAAACATAGTCATTTTTTAAATTGTTCAAAATTGCTGAAATAATAGACTCAGTTCTACTTCAGAACCTTGAGCATGCTTTAATGAACTTTTCTTTATCCATGGATATCATCATGTTTTCAATCTTAGCTTTAACAGCCTCTTTATTAGAATGAAGTTGTTTATTAACTTCTATCTCATAAATGCTGCATGCATAATAGTCTAAAGGATTTGCATTTGGTGAACTGGGCAGCCAGATTTCCTTGGACCAGAATTCAGGAACATGACACTGAGACATTCTTGCACCTTTTTGGCATTATGTGCTGGTGCACCATCTTATTGGAAGAGAAAATGACATCCATTTGCAACTTGCTTCATCCAAGTTACACCTACTTCTCTCAAAACGTCAAGGAAAACATGAGCAGTCACCTTCAAGCCTTGTGGAAACAAATGTGGGGTCATGATATCTCCTTCACTGTTGACAACACCTAACACCATCACCGTAGCAGGAAATTTCATTTTCATGACAATTGGGACAACAGGATCAGCATCATATACCTTCTTCACATTGTAAACTATATGTAAAAGGACTGCTCTCAGAATTTAATACTTTATATCTGAAACAATGATGTTAAATCATAACCTTAGAAACATAGTTTTCAAACTTAATAAGAAGCACATGAAATAAGAAGATGCAATGTTATTGCCAATTTATCATGCGTACCCTGTAGGTACCATTGTTGGTGGCAAATGAGAGCTACTGTAGCTTAGAATTGACAATGCTTTTTTTTCAAAAAAACTATTCTTGCTCAATATAAGGTTAGGAACAGGTCATGTACCAGGTTTTTTACCAAATTAATGTTATCAGGGGAATAACACTTAAAGGGTATCCTTTTTATCTAAACAATTCCATCTAGTTTCATCACTGCTTTTTCTCTCCAATCTTCTTTACATAAAATAACCCAAACAAGTAGACATCTGGAATAATATATACAGAATCAAGTTATCAAACAAGCCAAGATTTACCACCAGGCCTAATGCCCTCTCCCTAAGTCATCCAGGAAATGCAAGTCTTAAAGAGCCAGTAATTACTTTTGACAGGTTTCAAATAATCTTTGACATTCTGTTTCTTTCTGCACAATCTTCATTCAAATGACCAAAATTAAACTTTAAAGAGAATTTCCCATTTGGGAATCATTTTTTTCATCTATTTTTCATTTAAACAGCACATTTCTGTGTTTAAGAGAAGACTTCCTAAGTCTGCCATCAAGTACATGTAGAAATGTAAATCTAACCACCCCCTATTATTCCTCAGTTAAAGACAAAAGGTTCTTCCTTATGACATCTTTTTTTTTTTTTTTCAATTCTAATGACTCTCCTACAAAGTAGGTCTATAATAGAGACATATTGTCATCAGTGTACCAATCCAATGAAAGAAAACTTCATCACACCTGTGTCTAGGTACACATAGCAAATTGGACGAGTGAAGTCATCTGTTTTCATTAATTGAGTGAATGGGCAATGATTCTTTAAGCACCTTCATGCCCACATATCATGAGTGTATGTGTATGCAAGATGGAGCACTGTAAATGGAAGAGAGTTCATAAAAGTAAACTTTAAACTAGATCTAATAATAGTTCTGGCTGGGACATTTATGTGATCTCACCAGGGCCTTCAGGCAAAGTGTGAGTCTTGAGCGATCCTTGCTGGATAGCGTGTATGCTGTAGGCTGTTGCAGCTGCCTGGCCACAGAAAAAAAGAGCCCAGGAGCCAAAGCAAAGAAGAGCAGCTCAAAAACAGTGTATGAGACAGGATAGAAGGAGTGTCTCTCAATCAGACAACTGGAGGGAAAGAAGCAACACATACAACAAATCCAAAATACAACCAGAAAACCTGAGTTAATGACATAAAGACAACCCCAAGAGCAACAAGTTGAGGAAATCTAGGAGACTGCAACACTGAACTCCACAAATCTCCTAACACAGAAGGGTGCTCCACAAAGGCAAGGAATCAAAGCAGATTAAGCCATAAAAAGAGACAAAGAAGGACATTTCATAATACTTAAGGGAACAATCCATCAAGAAGAAATAACTCTGGTAAACATATATGCACCCAATGTAGGAGCTCCCAAATATATATGGAAAATCTTCGAGGACTTAGGATATAGACAGCAACACACTAATAGTAGGGGATTTTAATACGCCATTATCAACACTGGACAGATTTCCAAACATAAAATCACCAAAGATGTTGTGGCATTGAATAACACTCTAGAGGAAATGAACCTAACTGATATATACAGAAGCTTTCACCCCAAAAAAGCAAAATGCACATTCTTTCAAATGCACATGGAATATCTCAAAGATAGACAATATGGTAGGTCAAAAGACAAGCCTCCACAAATACAGGAAAACTGAAATCATACCAAGCATCTTCTCAGATCGCAATGGCTTGAAACTAGAAACCAATCTCAAGGGAAAAAAACAAAAACACTCTAACTCATGGAGACTGAATAACATGCTTTTAAGTAATGAATGGGTCAACAATGAGATCAAAGATGAAATCAAAAAGTTTCTGGAAACAAATGACAATGAATGCACAACAGTCCAAAACCTATGGGACATGGCAAAGGCAGTCTGCAGAGGGAAATTCATAGCAATACAGCCCTACATTAAAAGGTCAGAAGAAGCTTATACAAACAGCCTAACAATAAAGCTGCAAGAACTAGAGGAGCAACAACAAACAAAGGCCAGAGCAAGTAGAAGGAAGGAAATCATCAAGGTCAGAGAAGAACTAAATAACTTAGAGACTCAAACTACAATTTGAAGAATCAACAAGTCCAGGAGCTGGTTCTTTGAAAAAATAAACAAAATTGACAAGCCTTTTCCAGACTCATCAAGAAAAAGAGAGAGAGGACCCAAATATAAACAGAATCAGAAATGACAGAGGGGGAATCACAACTGATATTTCAAAAATACAAAGGATTGTAAGAAATTACTACAAACAACTATATGACAAGAAATATGACAACCTGGATGAAATGGACACATTTCTGGAAATGAATAATCTACCAAAACTGAATCCAGAAGAAGCAGAAAGCCTGAATAGGCCAATAACAACTAGTAAAATTGAAGAAGTAATCAAAAATATCCCAAAGCACAAGAGCCCCATTTCAGATGGCTACACAGGTGAATTCTACCAAACATTTAGAGCAGAACTAACTCCTATCCTTCTCAACCTATTCCAAAAGTCCAACAAGAGGGAAGACTTCAAAACTCTTTCTATGAGGCCAATATTATTCTAACCTTAAAACCACGTCAAGACACAACTAAGAAAGAAAACTATAGGCCAATATCTCTGATGAACATAGATGCTAAGATTCTCAACACAATATTGGCCAACCAGATCCAGCAACACATGAAAAAGATCATACACCATAATCAGGTGGGTTTTATCTCAGGGATGCAAGGATGGTACAACATTCACAAATCAATAAATATAACACACCACATCAACAAAATGAAAGACAAAAACCATAAGATCATATCAATAGATGCTAAAAAAGCATTTGATAAAGTATAGCAACCATTTATGATAAAAACACTCAGCAAAATGAGAATAGAGGGAGCATATCTCAACATCGTAAAGGCCATCTATGAGAAACCTGAAGCCAGCATCATACTCAACAGGCAAAAACTAAAAGCTTTCCCCCTAAGATCAGGAATAAGACAAGGCTGTCCACTTTCTCCACTTCCATTAACATTGTCTCTGATAGCTGTAGCTATCAGAGAAGAAAAAGGAATCAAAGGTATCCAAATTGGAAAGGAGGAAGTCAAACTGTCATTATTTGCAGATGATATGATAGTGTACATTCAAAACCAGATAGGCGCCACCAAAAACTTACTTGACCTAATAAGCAAATTTAGCAAAATAGCTGGATATAAAGTCAATATTTAAAAATCTAAAGTATTTTTGTATACCAATAATGAAACATCAGAGATAGAAGCTAGAAAACAAATCCCATTTACCATAGCAACAAGAAAAATAAAGTACTTAGGAATAAACTTAACTAAGGAGGTAAAAGACCTGTACTCAGAAAACTACAGAAGATTGAAGAAAGAAATTAAGGAAGATACAAATAAATGGAAGCATATGCCATGTTCATAGATGGGAAGAATTAACATCATTAAAATTCCATACTACCCAAAGCAATCTATAGATTCAATGCAATCCCAATTAAAATACCAATGACAAACTTCACAGAAATAGAAAAAAATACTTCAAAAATTTATATGGAGCCGAATTCTGTAGTGAAGAAGGATTGGATTTTGCCAGCGTGCTGATACTGCAAAGAAAGGCGACTTCATTCTCCCCCTATTTCCCCATTCCTACCTTTCTAAGTCTCAGGCTGCATTTGCCTGGTTTAAACTCGAAGGTCTCCGTGCACAGCCAAGTTAGAGGGCTGCGCCTGCACCACCGAGCCGCTAGATTTCTCAAAACAGGCTTAGCGAAGGATAAACCATATCTGCATCACTGGCTGGTTGTAATACAAGGAAGAAACAAAGATGAAATGGAAACATGCTCCTTTTCTGGTTGTAGTATCACTTCTCAGCTTGTCAAAAGACCACCTGCTCCTGTCACAGCTTATCCCAGATCCTATTTCATGGGAGGGAAGATGGCGACAGAGTAGAGAGCAGTGCTGATGGTGTTCTCGAGTACCAAAGCAGCTAGAGGACAAGATAGGGAGCGTGAGACGGCTTCAGGACCCTGGGGATTGGAACGGGCAGCATCTGGACACAGGGGAGCAGAGCCCAGAGGCAGAGGAGGCCAGCAGGACAGTAGGTGAGGCGTTCCCGACCGACCGGCCGGTGGGCCGAGGTCGGCTCTGGGCAGGGGCGGCTCTGCCCAGAGGGGCGCGTTTGACTGGGGCCAGTTTCAGGCTCCCTGGCGACTGGAAGTCTCAGCAGTGAAGTGCGAGCGGCGAGGGCAAACGCCGTAGGGAACGCGGAATTGAACTCTTGCAGGGGAGGGACTGTGTGAGAGACTCACCCCGGCAACAGGGAGAGGAGGTTTCGAGGCGCGCGGGGCTAGAGGCGGAGGAGAAGAGTCCTGCGGGAAGCCGGAGCGGGGGGAGCGGGAAGTGCACTGGCCGGGGCGGCAAGAGGGCCGAAAAACGGAGCTGCTGGGCCGCTGGGGAAACAGCAGCTAGAGGCCTCTGCGAGGGGGGAGGCCCAGCCCGGCGCAACCACACAGGCCCCCAGGCTCCACGGGAAAATCCAAAAGGCGAGCTGCAGAGCCGGCAAGCTGGGAACTTGTGGCGGGCGACCCGCCATTGCCGGAGACAAAAGCCGCACCGCCTATGCCTGGGAGGGGCTCATCACAGAGGCCACATAAAGGACTCTGCGGAGAGCTGATTGGCTTGGAGGCGTGGTGCTCGCCCCCGAAGGGCGGGACAGTGTAGGCGGACCCCGGACAGTGTTGACTGACAGGCCCGGCCTCCTCCCGGAACTGCGGGGGTGGGGCCAGTCATCACAGGGACCGGCAAAGTTGCGGGCTGCCCTGCAGAAGTGCTGGGGGCTGTCCTGAGCAGGAAACTCCGCCAGGCTCCAGAACATCGGCAGCCCTAAAACCCAGCCAGGCTGTGGAAGGCCCAGCCTACCTGGGGACAGACACTCAGAATCAGCCCTACTGTGACAATCAGAGGCCCTGCCACGCGCCACGACCAGCTAGAATATAGACTATAGACTGTAAAGTCCTGACCAAGAAAAAGAGGCAGCCTCGGGAAAGGGATTGCTGCCAATCTCAAGCACCTGAATTATACCGAGAGCAATATGAACTATTAAGCCTCAACATATCCTTTGCAAAAGTTACTCATCACATATTCTTAATCCCCCCCATACCTCAATCCACCTAAATATCCAAGACCCTCCCCTACTCTCGAATTAAAGTCTATTCACTCTGTGGCTATAACGCATTCCCA
>PVIW01005429.1:0-106926 GCA_004026585.1 Noctilio leporinus
AGCAAACCCTTTTGAGAGTATAAATTTTACAACAGACATGGGCCCCGGAAGCTTGATATGTTCCATTTGAGTTATGCATTTAGTTGGGCAAAATTTCTCCTCTGAACCGTAAATCCTGCTTTTAAATGACTGTGAAAGGTGTAATGCTGATTAACGTGGCTCACCACTGAGGAAGGAACATGAACTCTGGGATGGACTGGCCCGGGGTTCAAATCCCAGACCTGCCACTTATGAGCTGAGTAAAGCAGGACGAGTTGCTTGAGCACTTGGAGCAATAGTTTCTTAATTTGTATGGATAATTTGGAAGAATACTGTCTAGCTCGAAAGGAGACAAACTATTACACAGAAGTAAAATCTGGCTGCTTTTGTAAATCAAGTTTTATTGGAATATAGCCATGCCCAGTGACTTACATATTGCCTACCATTGTTTTTGCATGAAGTTTTATTGGAACATAGCCACATCCAATGATTTACATATTGTCTACTATTACCTTTGCACAAAGTTTTATTGGAACCCAGCCATGCCCAGTCATTTACATATTATCTGTCATTGTTTTTGTGATACCGAGGCACAGCTGAGTAGTCTCAACAGAGGCTGTATGTCTACAAAGCCTAACGTCATTTGCCGTTGAGTCCTTTACAGAAGTTGGTCAACCTCAACTTCACCTTGAGGATTTGATCTAAATCTCATCTGAGATCTGATCTTGGGTGTGCCTATTCCTATTCCTTTCTAGGCCCCAAAACATTATTTTTAAACAGCAATACTAAAGCTTGGATTCATTCAGCATCTGGTGAGTGTACACCTAGATGTAAGGGGAAAACTTAATTCTTACAACAGCCTGTGTAAGTAGAATTCTCGTTTCATATATGAAAACATGGAGTTTCAGAGAGATTAACTTCCTCTGGGTCATACAGGTAATTCGAATTGGAAACAAAATATAAATATAAAAGCTGTTTCTATCTTCCTCAAATTGGAACATCCCTTTTGTACCATGTAAGATGGTTTGCAGGACGGTTTTGGAAGCATCAAACAAAGTAGCTGAGAATTTAAGCAGGTAAATAAACTTCAAAGGCCAGAGGTTTAAAGTTATTCTGAATGTTTGCTATCAGTTATTTTCTTAAAACTTTTACATTTGTCTTAATTGATTGCAGTTGTCCTTGTCTTCCATTCTTTCTCATCCCTCATTTTCCCCCTTTTTCTTAATTTTCAGTTTCCTTTCCTCCCCTTTGGAGCTTTCCCCTTCCTTTCTCAGCGGGGAGCGTCTCGGAAGGGTGGGTAACGTGTATGTGGGGCATGTGCGGAACCGGCAGGCAGGGGGTTGGAAGGAGCAGCTGAGCGTCACCTGCAGCTCTGCTGATGCTCACTGGGGCCAGTGCTGTCCCTTCAAAGGGTTCCTTCCTAGTCATGAGATACTGCTGTCCCTAAACACAAGCCGCTGGCTCTGTGGCTGCTTCTTGTCGGACATAGCTCACAGCTCCGAGGAACATCTGTAAGGATGGCAAACCAACAGGATGGTCACTCCTTATGATGGGTTGTGGGCAGGAAGGACATTCACCATGGGGTTGTGTGCTCTGACATGTGCTTCCAGGTATGGTCAGCCAGCATCTGGTGTTCATACAGGTGTGGCCAGCACCCGCGGGGGTGCTTGTATGGATGGGCGTCTGGGGGCATGGCCCCACAGGGGGAGCCCTGCCGACTTCAAGCACGCCCACAGCATAGGAGAAGGTTTCCGCCCCCCCACTGCGCTGCAGGGGGCATTCACTTTCCTGTCTGCTGGTCCTGGCTCTGTTCTCTGCAGCTTCCCGGAACGAAGTCTCATCCCTCCACTGCAAGGTTGCTCCTCAGAGTGTCTGATGGGCCTGCCTGCCTCCTCCAAAGCCTTCGTTTTCCCATGATGGAAGCTGGTTCTCAGAAGACAGAATTCTAACCTCTTCTTATCTGGCCTTTGTTTGTGTGAATCCATTCCAGTACATCAATACTTTCCAAGTGTTTCAAAGGGAATGATGATTCATTATTTAAAAACACTTGGACATCTAACTTGGAAAGGAAAAAAGGAAAGGAAGAAAAAAAGGAAGAGGGATGAGAGGAGAATGCGCATTATCCAAGTACCCAGAGAAGCACTTTGAAAGTTGGAGCACTTCAGTTCGTCTTTGTGCGTGACGAGATGGTGAAGGTTTTCCACAGTATCCCTGAGCGTCGTTCCTAATGGCTACATGCGCGCTGCTGCGTGGGTACATGAGCTTCGATCTGTGGGTCTTGAAATTGTCAGTTCTCACATCAAGCTTTTCTTTAGCATCTGAGCACATCTAACCTCTCTGTAGAAAACAGGCCTATTTACAGGTGTGATGAGATACGCCCTCTGTGTGTGTGTATGTATATACATACATTTATACATTATATCTATGTGTGTGTGTGTGTGTGTATCTGAATACATTGCTCAGCAGCAGCTCTGGTTGTTTCATATATATGCTATGAAGCAACCAGAGACAGAATAAAATCATTTAAAATAAAGCTATCACTATTTTGGTTCAAGTTATCCCACAGTAATATGTATGTGTCCTTGTACCGGTAATCAAAAAGTGATTCCAAATAGGTCTTACCACCTCATTTCCCATCGTTCTGTGTTGCAGTCCTCCTCCGTGCCTGCTGCTCGCAAGGTGACAAACTATATTTAGATGCTGGCCTTTCCCGCCTTGTGCGTGTAACTGTGGCCCCGCGGAACACTTAGCAGTTCATCTGCTCTGCAATGCCTTTCACACCCCTGGTTGTCCCGCGTGCTCCTCCTAAGTAGGGGCTGTGTGTGTGTGGGGGGGGGCGGGGGATGCCCTACGGTTCATGGATGCTTAGGGTTGGTGGGTATTTTGAGGGGCAGTGGTGAATCCCTGGAAGTGGGGCCCTTGCTGGACCTTGTCATGCCCCACCATGATTCCTCCTGAGTCATGCAGGGCGGTGCTGTCACCGTGGTGCAGCAGTGGGTAAGGCCGGGGTGCGATCCGGGATTGCATTACGCCTCCAAGGTGATGGGCCTTTTCCTTCCGGGACTTGACTCACAGCCTGTCGGGTATCAATTTATAGGTGAGAATGTGTTTCAGCATCCAGCCAGGTTTTTTCTCCCAATTGTTCCTGAGGGCCCCGCAGGAGGGGTGTTGAAAACGCTGAAGTGTTCCCTGCCACGGTCTCCTCCCCTTCTGTCTCGCCCCGATGGACACCACCTAGGCCTTGAAAAGCTGGAACGCGGTGGGCCCCCACATGCCTTCTGGTCCTCACAGGACGTGACCCTCTGGACATGTCTGTCATTCCCCACCGCCTATGGCCATGGAAACTGCTTATGTGTCCCCTTCAGAATTATGTGTGATGCTTTCTCCCTTTCCACTTTTTCCCCCTGCTGCTGCGAAGCCTTTTCTCTAAAAGTGAAAACTTCACCTTGATCCTGCTGGCTCTCTTTCCCTTCCCCTTTCTTTCCCACTTTCCCTTCTCTGCTGTCTCCCCCTCCCCCGCCTCCATCTCTCCCTGCCTCTCCTCCTACTCCCTCTCCTCCCATTCCCTCTCCTCCCTGGCTTCCTCATACCCCCGCCTCCCCTCCTCTCCCAGCTACCCCCTCACCCAGAGAGACAGGAAGGGAGAAAGAAACAGCCATCTGTCAACACACCGACTGGGGATCCAGCCTGCCTCCTAGGTCTGTGCCCTAACCAGGAATTGAACCCACAACCTTTTGGCGTATAAGACAACACTCCAACCGACTGAGCCACTGGCTAGGGCTTGGCATATTTCTGAGGATAGAAAACCACAGCATGGATTTCTAAATGTTAGAAGAGTTAGGTGTCATGCAGTGGGGAATCCTTCTTTTCTTTCTTTCTTTTTTTTTTTTTTTGATAGTTCAGCTTCATGGTTAAGGGCATAGATCTGTCTGGAGCTCAGATTTCCTGGGTTCTATTTTGGTCAAATCCAACAAATGACATTGGACAAGTCACACTGTCTGTTTCCTCATCTAGGATATGCAATGATAATAGAACCTATGTTTCAGAACTGGTGTAAAGCTATAATTAGTTAATATAGCTAAGGCACTTAGAAGATTGCATGCTAGATAGTAAACACTAAATAAATGTTAGTATTTATTTATGTCTATAAATAAGGCAGCACAGGAGTTAAATGAGTTGTTCCTAACATCACACGTAGGGAGAGACCCACCTGTAATAAGTGTTTCGTAACAGGCCATACTTGACAGTTTCCTTCAGAGTGACTAACTTTGGGACCAGCACACTATCTGTAAAGGGCTACGCAGTGAACACTCTGTCGCTACTACTCACCTCTGCCATTTTGATACCCAAGCAGCCATGGAGAATGCTTCAACCAAGGGGTGTGCCTGTTAAAATAAAACTTTATTTGTAAAAGCAGGGGACAGCTTGACTACTTTGCAGGCCCCTTAGATAATATACTACTTAAGTATCTTCTGTTTCCTTTTTTTGAAGATTTTATTTTCAGAGAGAGGAGGAGGGAGGGAGACAGAGAGGGAGAGAAACATGGATTGGTTGCTTCTCATATGTCCCCAACTGGGGACCTGACCCACAATCCAGCCATGTGCCCTAACTGGGATTGAACCAGTGATGCTTTGGTTCTCAGGTCAGTGCTTAATCCACTGAGCCACACCAGCCAGGGCTGTATCTTCTATTTTTCTTTCTCTTCTTCCTTCACATTTATTTTTAGAGGGGGAAAGGGAGGAAGAAAGAGAGGGAGAGAAACATCAATGTGCAGTTGCTTCTCACACCCCCAACTGGGGCCTGGCCCGCAACCCAGGCATGCGCCCTAACTGGGAACCAAACTGCCGACTCCCCAGTTCACAGGCTGGCGCTCAATCCACTGAGCCACACCATCCAGCACTCTTCTGTTTCTTAATGCAAAAAAAAAAAAAAATCAATATATATGTTAGAAAAATTATACATTAACTGTAAAGCAAAAAAAGTTGAAAAATAAAAATCACCTATATTCTACCCCCCAAAGGTAATTAGAATTTACATTTTGGTAAATAGTTAATATTCTTCTAGTAGAAAGATGTTCTTAGTCTCTTGCATGTCTCTGGGAACTTGGATTATTGGATTATTGGTGACTTGGGTTAATTATGTTAATTGTTAATTAGTGGGCAGGGATGCTGTTTGTTCCTAGCACCTATGGCACAAAAGGCCAGGGGAGAGGGAGTAGAATAATAATATATTTATTCTTTTCAATGTTGTCTTATCTCTTCATTGAATAGCAAGCTGCCTAAGGTGATTATTTGAAAACTTATCTGTGGGGTGGCCCAGACTTGAATCATTATATAATTGATTTGCTAAAAACTTTTCATCCATATCCCATGAATTTTATACATGCACACATAAATAGTTATAATTCTTAATGATTTTACAGATGAGGATACACACATGCACTTCTCTTTTGGTCATTTGTAAATCTCTGAAAATCATGAACTATTGAGCACTTGCTGTATATTAGACACCATGCTAAATACTTACAAAGTGTTCTAATTTTCAGACAAATAAACTAAGGCTTCTAGAGGTTGAACTTCTTACCCAAGAGAACCCAGAGAGTAGTGGCTGACCTGGGACTTGAACTCAAGCCTGTGCTTCTCCTTAGCCTGCGGACAAACTGTAGTTTGATCTGGTGCTAATTACTCCTGTATATTTTTGTTTTAGGCAACGTCTTTGTTTAGTGTAGGGGAAGTTAACATCCCAGCTGAGACCTTGTCACTTGACCAGCAGAGCTGCTCTTAAGACCCAGTTCATTTATTTGCATAGTTATCATTATCCGGGCAAAGTCCCCTGCTCACCTTTGGGTTCCTCTCCATCACCCTTGCTGTTTGCGCATGAGCAAGGCTAGCTCTGTCTCCTGGAGGATGCTGGGATTTTTTTCTCTGCTTTTGTTGATGGAGGCTCCCGGGCCCTGATTTCTTTGGTACTTGCTCCTTCTGTTGGTGCATGCCATACCTGCAGCATCGTGTTACTCTCCTAGGCTAAAAATAACCAAGATCCTGGGTGAGACTTCATATATAATTCATGGTTCTCATTTATTAATCTCTATTAAGGCAGAAAATGACATTTGTGCTGGCTGCATTCCAGTCTGCATTATCCTAGACATTTAGAATTTGCGTTAACTTGAATCTCCTCTGCGTGCTCAGATGTGCGTTCATGGTTGTAGTGACATCAAAACCATTGTTGGGTATAACTCCTTGAATCTTTCGCTTAACCCCTGACTTCAGACTCATAACATGAATACTTGAAAGAAGCAACATGGATGTGTGTGGATGATACCGAAAATACAGAACCAGAGTGAAGAATAGTGTTACCTTTCTGTAGAGCCTTTAAGTCCAATTTGTACTCAGCAAGTGAGGAAGGGAGCACTTGAAACCACTTCATTCATTCGGCGTCTATTTAGTGAACTCCTCCTAAGTGCTAGGACTGTAGTGGGATGATGAAGACGAAGGTACCTTGGATAATAGTTCAACTTAGTTGCCACCTCCTAAATCTCTGAAGTAAATTGGGATCTTTTCCCACTCTTCTCTTTGCGTCAGAGTTGGTTTCATTCACCTGAGGTTTTTAAAGGCACCTTAAAAAGAATGGACACATTTGAATTGTTTTATAAGACACTCTCCTGAGAGTTATACCTTGAGGCCAGGCTAACTTTTGGGGTTCTGTCACCTTCTATGAAGACCTCAACACCACCGCTGTTGCCACCGCCACTGACATCAGCACCACCACTATTGTCATCACTTTGCCTTGGGCGTGATCAGCTCTTCAAAGCAGTAAGGAGGGGGCAGGGTGATAACAGATCAATAAAAAGAAGGAGTAGACCCACCATCATAGTCCTGATGTCCTGCCAGGAGACTCTATCAACCATCAAATCTCTGGAATTCTGATACCCTGGCCTCCCAAACCCCGTTAGAGTGAATCAATGACACTTAGTGCATTTTACAATTTTTATGTTATTAATGTAATAATCATCCTTCTTGTTGTTGAGTTGCCAGATTCATTTGTTAATATAAAATAGGTCAATTTTTAGGAGCCATATTAAAAAATTGGGGTTGGGAGAATCAAGGGCATTAATGAAACCAAACATGTAATCGAAATGTGGGTAATTGTTTTTTTTTTTCTCAATGTTTACATTTAATAAAATACATGATGGTTAGAAAAAAGCAAAGAGTAAACTGCGGTGTTCACATTACTGTTTTTTTTTTTTCTTTTTTAAAGATTTTTTAATTTTTAGAGAGGAAGAGAGGGAGAGAAAAACACCAATGTGTGATAACCCCTGTTATGCCCCCAACTGGGAACCTGGTTCACAACCCAGGCATGTGCCCTGACTGGGAATCAAACCAGCAACTCCTTGGTTGACAGGCCAGCTCTCTATCCACTGAGACGCACCAGCCAGGGCTATTACTGTTTTCTTAATCCCCTTAAGTAACACATCAAAATCTATCTCCTTCCAAAAGCCTACTTGACTCTCTTTAACCTACTTTTCCCTAATTTTCATTCTTATACTCCATTATTGCCTTGTCTATATACTAGTAAGTGGAATTATCCACTGGAACTTTTTTTTCTAAACAATTTTTTAAAGATATTTTTTTAGAGGGGAAGGGTGAGAGGCAGAGAGGGAGAGAGACATCAATGTATGGTTGCCTTTCACCTGTCTCCAGCTACAGACCTTGTTGGAGACCTGGCTTGCAACCTGGGTATGTGCCCTGGCTAGGAATCAAACCATTGACCTTTGGGTTCACAGGCCGGCACCTTATCCACTGTGCCACCAGCCAGGGCTCCATTGGAATTCTCTTTATTAAGAATCATTAATTAGCCTGTTAAGTATGCATTAAAGTGGCCAGCAAAGAAGATAGACACTTATAAAAGTGTTTAAAAGTATTTTTACTCTAGGCTCTTTTCTTTTTTTAATACCAAATTGCTAAATACTTTTTGTAAAAAAAAAAAAAAAAAGTCCATAGCAGGTCACTGTTGGCTATCAACAAACCTAGGAATGAGCATAAACCAGTTCCAGGTCACCACTGGGGCTTTGCTGTTGTCCATAGAAGCAGAAAGGCCTCCTGTGTGAGTCCAGGGAATGCAATGACAACGCCTCTTGCCAGTTAGGAGTGAGGTTGGGTAGGTTTGTCTTGGATGTCCAGGCCTGTGTCAGCTTTGGAGCAGCATCATGCTCCAAACCTTAAGTCACCTTGTGGTAAAGATGGTCTTGGCTGGTCATGTTGTTGCAAGAGTTACCCAGCTGCTCAAACCAGCTCATGGAAAGAGGGCTTGGAGTGCGTTTACACTGTGCAGTTGCTATGACACAAAAACCAAGAAGTGGTCCAGCTTCCTGAGAACTGGAGAAGGGAAGGCACCTCGATCGGACAGCGCTCTCCTCGCTCCTTTTCAACACTTGGTCAGCAGCCACAGGACCTCTACCACTTGTGCTTGCAACAGTGTTGACTACCAGGGCCAGACCCAGATGTATGACCTTGCAGCTTCACCAGCCACCATCGACGGACTGCACTTCCTGTGCCTCTAAGTTCAAATCTTCAAGGAAAAGGGTTTCGTCTGACAACAGTGTTTGACCTTAGGCCCAGTCATTCTCCTTGGTAACACACTGTGCCTGGGATAAGGGCCACATATTATGAAAATAAGCATTTGCCGTGTACTTTCAAGCAGTTTTTGAGTGACATCACACATTGGCTCCAATGCTTTCACTCTACAAAGTTTAATGGGATAGATGTAATTAAGGTTCATCTTTGAGTGATCCTAAAGGAAGAATAATTTATTTAACACCCTAAGGCTGCTCCTCTGCCTTCTTCCAATGTTAGTACCTAGTTCACTATGATATACAAGAGGAATTATCAGTATCAGTTGAATCTGAAAATTCACATGTTACTGATGATGGATGTCATCAAGATGAAATGAGGAAAAATTATTAATTCTTATAATCACGTATACCATATGCAATATGGTTAAAAATCAACCTTATTAGGGTTGGATGCAATCTGGGCCTGCAAATTTAAAAGAGCATATGGAAGAATCAGGGGGGGTGCTATGAAAAGCTAGGGAAATAATAAAGGCAAAGAAAATAAGATGTGAGCTTCGAATTAAGGAAGATAGGTTTATTTAGCCTGGAGAAGAGAAGACAGAGTAATGAGGTGAGAATTTCCCCAAACATGTGAAGTCGACATGGGAATATATTATATTGAGTTCTTCTCTATTGCCTTGATGTAATATGCAACAGAACATAGATTTTAATGACAACATGAACTCATTCTTTCAGGCTGCACTACTATGTGTTGAGAAATTCGTGGGAACTCTCTCTCTCTCTCTCTCTATATATATATATATATATACATAGATGTATATACATATACATATACACACATATATATATATATATATGTGTACAAGTGTATCTCTGGGAGCAGAATGTGGTACCATAGTCACAGGAGTATAAATTAGAGGACTTGGTTGAAGTTGCCTCAAGCTCTATGAGGCTGAGATCAGTTCTACAATATTTAGCAGAAATGAAAGGCAGAAGTAAAGAAATTTTCTAAGCATCGTTTTCTTAATGAATTATTCCAGGTGTGACCAAGTGAATTGCACTAAGGGGTGTTCAAAGGAGTAGCAATTGTTACCAGTCTTTGAGTTTTCTTTTGTAGTGTGGGAGTTGTGAACTTAAGGTGAAAACTAGATTTTTCTCAGTAATAAAGTAGGATTCTAAGCAACTCTGTGAGAGAAGAGAAAAAGAAATGGGGACAGGATGGAGGAGATTTCAGTGAGAGAAATCAACAGACTTTCTTGTAAGTAGTGTGCCAGTGTGAGTCATTTTTCTCCACCCTTCTCCTTGGAGATTTCTCATCAAATTGTCACAACATATCTGTCTCTAGTTATTGAGTCATTGAGTTGGATGTCTGTTAGGATGCATGAAACTTGCTCAGTATAGCCTCAAGGTGGGATTGGAAAAGAGCTGAGGTCACCTGTGGAAAGGATACTATACTCAGATGATCTGTATTTACCTACCCAACAGTAGACTAAGTAGACATTTCAATGTCATGTCTGGACCAAGTAAGAATTTTGATTGGGTAGAAGAAATCCCAAGATTGGGTCTCCAGAGCAATTTACTGTATGACCTTGGGTGATGTAAATGAGTTGCTTGTGCCTTAATTTCTTCTTCAGATGAGGATAGTGTATGTACCTCACCTATGTCCACATAGTAATGTATGATCACTGAAAAGAAAACACAGGCATGTACTGTCACAAGTCCTAGCACTCAGTAGTGAGAACTACTGTGGCATGGTTTCACATGTCCATTTGAAATGTGGTCTGTGATCCTGGAGGTTCCCAAAACTCATTCAGAGGGGCTACAAGGTCAAAACTACTTTTATAACCATAAGACTTTTATTTGCTTTATTCAATTTCATTCTCTCATAAACACCTGCTGGAGTTTTCTGGAGATTACATGACATGTGGTAGCTTAACAGATTGAATGTGGAAGCAGACATGAGAATCCAGCTGTCTTCTTTAAGCTAGATCTTGGAGCAATTTACAAAAATATAAAATAGGGCCATTCCTATTCATATTTTCTTTAGGAAATACATCTATTTTTCATTTAAAAACATGTTAGCATGTAATGGGTTTATTACTTTTATTTCTTTTTAAAAATTTTATTATTATTTTTAGAGGGAGGGGAAGGGAGAGAAGTAGAGAGGAAGAGAGACATCTATGTATGGTTGCCTTTCACCTGCCTCCAGCTACAGACCTGGCTGGCAACCTGGTTATGTGCCCTGACTGGGAATCGAACCAGTGACCTTTGGGTTTGCAGGCTGGCACCTTATCCACTGAGCCACCAGCCAGGACTATTACTTTTATTTTTAAAAGAATAATATTCAAACATTTTCAGTGTGAATTTCTAACAGTAATATCAATAGATATTTCTCACACAAATAAAAACTTTGAGGTTTTTCATTATCATTAAGCATATAATGGGGAACCTGAAATGAAATTGTTGGTGACCCACTGGTTTACTTCTTCACCTCGGCAGGGGCTTTGCATCAAGTGCTCCCCACACATTCCATCTTTCCCTCCTCCGGGCAGGATCCTGTGGAGGCTGGTGGGACCCTCTGGACAGTCCCTCAGAGAGTGCAGGTATTTGGGATCCCTCTTACATGGGCACAAGACGAAGTTCAACCACGTGCTTGGTTCCCTAGGCAACGATGCCATTGCAGCCACCCTCACGCGTATCCTACTCCTGCGCTGTGCCGATTGTCTGGGGAAATGCCTCTCTGGGTCAGGCGTTGATGGCATTTTAGGCTTAAGGAAGAGTCCTGAGGAAGATTTGGACTGATGACAAGGCCTGGTCCTGTAACACTAGCAGCCTTTTCTGTAAGTCTAGAAGCTTGTGTGGATTCAGTGTTTAAATATGGGCCTCAGAATAGCTATTATTGACACTCATGACGTGTAAGACATTGGTCTAGGCAATTTACGTGCATTGACTCTCCCAACACACTTAGGATTTAGTTACAGCTATTAGCCCAATTTTCTGTATGAGGAAATTGAGGCGCACATATAAGTAGAGTTGTCCAAGCTCTCACATCTGGAAAATAGCAGAAATCCCATTCAAATACAGGTACTCGGGCTCCAGGTTCTGTGGCATTAAACACTATATTTTATTACTCTCCCTATAGACTTGATGACTATAATTTTCCCCTTAGCAATAAGCAACGTGAAGGGTAGGCTAACCGCTGTAACAACTGACCTAAACTTTACAGAAGATTGCTATAAATGCTGTTCCTTTGAGTTCTAGTGTAAAGGGGGTTGCTGCCTGGTCATTTGGAGACCCAGCGTTCTTCCACCCTTGGTAGGCCCTTGGAGTTCTCTTCAGCCAGGTGATGGGGGAAGAGGGAGTGGAACTTCACAGAGGGTTTTATAGCACCTCCACCAGTATTTCATGGCCTAAGTCACTCGTATGGCTACACCCAATGGCAAGGGATGCCCAGAAATAAAGTCTAGCTGTCCCGATGAAAAAGGGATGAGTTGAGCAAACAATTCCATGAGCACTCAGGAAAGTTGTTCTGTTAAGAAATAATGCAGACATTACAGGAATATTGCCAGAGTCTGAGCTCATGGGTCAACTGATACTTTAGAAGGTCTACTAATAATTCTATATCCTCAACATGGGAGGTTCTTTTCTGTAAGGCCTCTGGGACCCAGGTCTGCAAACGTAAGTGCCTATGGGCCTTAGGTTGGCTATCAAAAGGCTTTAATATATGCTGGTTGATGCTAAGAAGGCCATGTAACATCCTAGTGAAAATTAGAAAAGGACCTTATTTTTCTAAGACACCTCAGTGCTATGCTATATTTCCGAAAACTTCGTGAGCCAATATACAGATCTATAATTCTTCAATAACGTAACATGAAAACATGCCCTCTAAAACTGTCTGGTGTACTTCCGGCCCAGTTGTACAAGGATGGTGTGCCTCTATGCTAAGGGTCTTTGGCCCTTCAGTACTTCCAGGTCTGCTTGGGTCTCTGGCCATGTTGCTCGAATGCACCCAGAGAGCTTAACTGAGTCACGGCTTGATTTTTTTTAAATGTTCCTCTTCCTGTTTCCTACTATTTGTCTGATGGATGGTAGCAACTCTCATCATTGCCTGACCTTAATAAGAAAAAAATACCAATGGGCCCTGACTGGTGTGGCTTAGCATCATCCTGCAAAGCGAGGGGTCACCAGCTCAATTCCCAGTTAGGACGCACGCCTGGGTTATGGGTTTGGTCCCCAGTTGGGGTGCCTATGAAAGGCAACTGATCAATATTTCTCTCTCACATTGATGTTTCTCTTGCTCCCTCCCTTATTATCTCTCTTAATAAATATATTTTTAAAGATTTTATTATTTTTAGAGAGAGAGGTAGGGAGAGAAGCAGAGAGGGAGAGAAATATCAATGTATGGTTGCCTTTCACCTGCCTCCAGTTATGGACCTGGCTGGAGACCTAGGTTGCAACCTGGTTATGTGCCCTGGTTGGGAATTGAACCAGTGACCTTTGGGTTCACAGGCTGGTGCCTTATCCACTGTGCCACCAGCCAGGGTGAACAAATATATTTTTAAAAGCTCAATTGGCTATTCCTCAAGTGACGACCACCTAGTCCGAGAGTCCCAGGTCCTAGTGATGACAGGGTTTCTCAACACACATGGTTATTTAGTGTATAAAATTATTCTGTAACAGTTTCTACACCTTGACACTATTGGCAACAGTTAGGGTAGATGGATCTTTTCGTAGGGCCTGTCCTGTACATCGCAGCGTATTGAGCAGCACACCTGGCCTTTACCCTCTGGAATCCAGTAGCAACCCTTCTTCCCAGTTGTTGCAATAAAAAATGTTTCCAGACATTGCCAAATATCTGCCACAAGGCAACATTGCCCCCAGCTGAGAGTCACTGGGGGCAGGTAGTGGCCTGGAGTGTAGTTATTACTGCTCAAACTTCTTCAGTGAAAACACTTACCTAATAGGCTGTTGTACTTATGCCACTTGGTTTGTGTGTCTCGTCCTTCTCTACCCTCCCACCCTGGTCACCGCCACCTGCAGTTTTCAGGAGTGGACATGGAGCCACTGTTCTTTCAGCACATTCTTGTGTCTTCCATCGCTCTTCACACCAAGGCGCGTCTCCTTCCAGTGGCCTATGGGTCCCCTACCTGCTTTCTGACCTTGCCATGATCACTCTCTCCCAGACCATTTGTAATCTAATCCCTGGTACAGGCCATAATCCTTCTCCCCTATGGGGTTTCGGACATGCTGATCTCTTTTTCTGGAATGTTCTTTCTAACTTTATTCTTTTCCCTAACTTTTACTTATCCTTCAATGATCACTTCAGTGAAACTTGTGCTAACACTCCTCCTTCCAAGACAGGGCTAGGTCCTGAGTTCAATGCTAGTAGAACATTCTATACATTCCCGTCTTAGGTCTTAACATAATTGAAAATATGTACACTATTGGATAATGAATTATTTTCTCTCCCACACTAGAAGCTAAGTTCCTCAGTAAGAAGGCCCATTGAGATGGTCAGATCTCTTACATTTGACAGGTTAAATACGAAAAGCCTTGGAGATTAAGGGTCTATTTCATAATTTGAACCTGAGGGGTTGGGGGAAAGATATCAGTCTCCAATGTATGAAAAGGTGTGAAATTTAAAGCAATAAATGTATAATTAAATATCTACAAAAATGAACAGTGTTACAATATAGTAACCAGTTGATTGAAACTCAGTTCTTGTTTATATACATATTAATAGAATTTAAGTCAAAAGAACAACTAAGTTTCATTATGAACCAAATCAGTTATAGATATTTTGAAAATACTTTCAAAAATTGCGTAGTAATGTCTATTTATTGCATGATGAGCATGCATTATTAAAGGTTTTATTTATTTTTTTAGAGAGGGGAAGGGAGAGAGGCAGAGAGGGAGAGAGCCATCCATGTATGGTTGCCTTTCCCCTGCCTCCATCTACGAACCTGGCTGGAGACCTGGCTTGCGACCTGGTTATGTGCCCTGGCTGGGAATCGAACCAGCGACCACTGGGTTCACAGCCAGTGGTGGAAGAGGTGGAGCTCCAAAACAGAGCACCCCCTGTAGTATAAAAATGTTCAGCTCACAATTACAGCCACGTATATTATACAATGCCTTTTATGCAGTAGGTGCTCAACGAATGTGCACTGAATGAAAGAATGAGTGAATCAATGAACCCATGACTGTTCTCTACTACCGAGACCCACTGCTCAATTAATTTCTGTTTTGCTTAGTACTTTTTCCAGGCTGCGAATCAGCTGGAATCTTTTCACCTTCATTTCCCTTGAGACATAGTGACCTCAAGGTGACAGCCAAAGCCGGGATGGGTTCTTAAATCATTGTGCAGATGAAGTGCCAGTGATCTTGAGAGCACCCTTGGGGCCCCAGGCCTGTAAAAAAGCAGTGAGAGCTCTTCCCGTAGGTCCATACGTAGGTTTCAATGGCCCCCACTGGGTTAATGCCCTCTGACATGGCCAGAGATTTTTGTATGTAAGCCGGTGTCGGTTGTATTCGTTTTCCAGATGATTCTCAAGGAGCCTAGTCATCTGGGATATGAGGCATCTGGGGTGAGAAGGATAACCCTTAGCTTCCGCAACACAGGAAGCAAACCACATGTGGAAGTGTCTGCAAGGTGTTGCAGGAAGGAAAGGGCTCTCATGATGGGCTGATCTCCAATACGCAGGAAGTCCAGGGTCCTGCGCCCAGCGTGGCTCTTCTCATTCAGCGATCTTTCCTTCCTGACAGTCGGCCTCTGATGGGCAGCTGGGAGTTTTCCCTTCCTGCTCTGTTTTCTTTCTTTTTCCACTTCGGGTCTCTTTCTGCAGCCTTCCTGACAAGCACATGGGGCCTGGGTGGGTGCAGGCTGCCTTTCCTTGCTCTGTTCTGGAAGTGATGCCATGCACTGCTCTGGACAGGGCCAAGTCCTCCATGGGAAGAGATTTATAGCCTTTGGCCTCTTCAGAGTGGAACAGTCAGAGGACCAACTTTTCACAGGCTAAGACTGATAGCCCCTTATGTGACAAGAGTTCTGATACTAGCCCTGGCCGGTGGTGCAGTGGATAAGGCACTGGCCTGCAAACCAAAGGTCACTGGTTCGATTCCCAGCCAGGGCACATAACGAGGTCTGCAGCCAGGTCTGTAGCTGGAGGCAGGGGGAAAGGCAACCATACACTGATGTTTCTCTCCCTTTCTTACCCTCCCTTCCCCCTTTAAAATAAAAATAAAAATCTTTTTAAAAAGGCGTTCTAATATGATAAAGCTTTAGCAAACACAGAAGTCCTCCAGGGTGAGGGGAGCCAGGATTAAATAGGATAAGGAGCGGAGAAATCTCTGCCCTGCCACACTGAATAGCTTTGAGGCATCCATAGTGACCTCTGTCCCTTCAGCTCGCAGTTCCCAGCGAGTGTTTTTACTCTGGCTTAGTCAGCAAGGTCCTCTCAGCTGATCCCGGCCCCGAGTCCAAGAGTGTTCTCTATATAAGGGTGCATGGCAGGGGAGCCCCCTGCCAACTGCGATGACATTTTCTTAGATTGCTTCTGGGTGATGGCAGACAGGGCCTTGTAATAATACCTTGCAAGTGTAACATGCCTATAATTAGAGTGGCCTGTAATTAGGGGGCTGACAATTTAGCCACAGCTTGTTACTAGCCAGTGGCACAACAGGACACAGGAAGAGCCACAGAGAAGGACATCTGCCTGCCGATCACTGGCAAGCATCCTGAGAAAAGCCAGAATGGATAACGTAATAATAATAATAGTAACAACGATAGCATCAAAAAGCTATGGAGAGGAGATCGTATTTCCTGACCAGAGATAAAGCTCATGCTTCAAGAAGAAAGGGTTTATGGATCTGCCTCCACCTCTCTGTCCTGTATGATAATGCGCGAGAGGTTGATTTTGGCATCTTACCAAGCTGGGCACCCAGCTAAGGATAGACTGGCAGTTTTGGTGGTCAATCCAGGAAGGGTGGGAGAGGCAACATCACCTGCAGACTAATCTGGAGTAGTGGCTCAACAACGAGCCATCTGGTTCTAGAGGGAAAGTTCAAGTTGATTAAATTAAAACCTTCTTAGGATGGTGGGGAGTAGGTGGACTGATCATCTCTGTCTTTCCCCTAAATTTGCTCCTAAATTCCTTAAAGTCTTACTCGGTTCCCCCCTTCCACACCATCTCCCACACCTAGTAGGCAAGTCCTGCCACCATCCTATCTTCATCCTGTGCCTTTCATTTCGGACGCCCTGGTCCTCGCTTAGACCATTAAGCACGCACTCATCTGGACCAACCGCAACGAATACCCCCTTACTGGTTTCTGCGTTGTCTTCTCCTGCATTTACCTAGAGCTCTACTGAAAGGCCTCAGTTTCCCATTGTACAGTAACTGCCCACCCAGCCTCTCTCCTAGATGGGTTGATGGAACCCCATCGCCTACGAAAATGGCATTATCGACATGAAATGTAACGTCTGGTTTCAGAATTCTGACAGCCTTTGTCTCTTTAGTTTCTCTCTAACTTGGAGCTTGCACTCCAGTTGAAGTGATTGTTTGGTATAACCTGCGCCTTTCTATTTTCATTTAAAATACGCCATTCTATTTACCCAGAATGTTTCTCTTCCCTGACCTTCTTCTGAACTTGCAGCTGTCCTTGGAGGCCTTTTTCAGAAGGGTTCTCTCCTTTCTCCACCTGAGACGCTCCCCTTCCCTGGACATTGTTCACACCTCTCCACCCTCTTAAACTGACTCTCTTTCAGGCTCTTCTTTGGCCAATGGCCATTGTGCTGATTGATGTATAGGAGAAAGCTCAGTGCCGCATCCTGAAAATGGAATATACCTGAGGACTGCTGCTTCTAGTTAGCTTGCCTGTGATCTCTGGCAAACCACCTAACCTCCTAGAGCCTTAGCACTCTCATTTACGGACTGAAGGTAATAATCCCTGCTTCATGGGATTGTTGTAAGGCGGAATGGCCTGGGCAGAAACCTTTCCTAAATCGGAAAGCATTATACCAACGCGGAATATCATCATGATCATCCACCTGACATTCTAGTTATTGACACAGCCCCCTTATTATATTTCACATGCTGTAGTTCAGTGAGACATTCTTCCACCCTGACCGCCCACAACCAGCCGTAACCCTTGTGTCGATCAGGCATGCATGCAGCTGCAATGAACAGTATACACGATGAGCACAGACTTCAGCGGAAAAGAGGTTTGATCATCTCATGGAATAGGACATGTGAAGGGCAGCAGCTGAGGCTGCTTTTACAACTCAACAGTACCTTCCAGGGCCATGCTTCCACCCCACTATCTGCAATGTCTGGATCTTTTAGTTTTCATGCTTGTCGTCTCCTAGTTGCAAGATGAAAGCCACAGTACCAGATGTGATGACTTTGTTCAGAAGCAGGAAACAGGTGAGGGGCCAGTAATGGATGGGAGACAGGGCCTCAGGTGGCTTCGAAAAGGCCATACAAAAAGAGAGCAGGCCTGTGCAGTAGGGAAAAGTGACCTCTGTAGTCCTTTCTGACAGGAACCAAGTCTTCTTTGCCTTGACATCCTCTCTACAGTGCCTGGCATAGAGTAGATGGAATCTGGTTGGTGTTTAAGAAATATTAACTAAATGTATGAATAATAAAATAACATTAATACATGGAAGAGAGTTCCAAAACCTGTAATTACCAGTCTTAACCGAGCCATTTTGTACATACATCCTCCTTGAAGTTCACCCTCCTAATACCCTTCACAACTCGAGCAATTTATTCATCAAGCAGGAGCACTGTTATTCAAAGTGATTTGATTAGTTTTTGTCTCATCAGGGGCCATGATGCAGGAACAGTTAGATAGACAGCAGAAGAGTGAGTCCAGATCTGAGAGGTTTCAAATGAGTCTGAAATATTAAAATATGTCTTGGACCAATAGGAGCCTTTATAGTTTAATACAGTGTTTCATAGGAATTCAAAATATTGTTACAGGGTGTATCACAGTAAGAAATCATATTCTGAAAATTAGACACTGGCAGGATATTTTTAAATGACCTCTTCCCTTCTTTCTTCCCTTTATCAGATAAGAGGAGAGTCGGTGGGAAAGCAATAACTATATCCTTCTTACATTAACCGACTTTTGGTATATGCCTGAGCAAAATGGGTGAGAGAGAGCAGGGATAAAGCTATCAGATGATAGAAAAGAAGTAGGTGACTTAATACAACGTAGTGAAAAATCCAGGTAGCAAATGTGGTTCTTAACCTTCCGTATAATTTTCTGTTTTATAGATGTACAACGGACTGGTAAAAGTCCCTGGTCTTGAATTTGCTCATATGGACCCTAGCCTTCTTTTACATTTTTTTGTTTTGTAAATTGAGGTATCATTGACATAACATTGTATTTTATGCGTACAACATAATGATTCAATATATGTACATTTTGTGAAATGATTATGACAGTAGGTTTAGTTAATGTGCATCACTACACTTAGTTACAAGTTTTGTGTATGTGATGAGAACTTTTAAGATTGAGCCTCTTAGTAACTTGCAAATATACAATACAGCATTGTTAATTATACTCCTGCTGTACGTTACATCCCCAGGATTTATTTATCTTACAACTGGAAGTTTATACCTCTCACCACCTTCCCCCTTTCATCCCCTGACTCTGGTGATCACCAGCCTGTTCCCTGTGTCTGAGTTCATTTTATGTATATTTTTAGATTCCACATATAAGTAATAATCACATAGTACTTGCTTTTTCTGTCTGCCTTATTTCACTTAGCATAATCTCCATCAATGATGTTGTAACTGGCAGGATTTCCCTCTTTTTTAATGACTGAATAACATTCCATTGTGTGTATATACAATATTTTCTTTACTCATCTGCTGATATCGGGACACAGTGGTTTCCATGTCTTGGCTGTTGTGAATAATGCTGCAATGAACGTGGTGGGTACAGAATTACCAAAGTAGATGGGCTCTCCAAATATCATGCCTTTAGGAAGGTTCACTTGTATATTTGCATTGCATGAGAGGCGGGGAGGGAACAGGAACATAGAAACTTTATTTTAACCCATAAAGCTTACAGATGAGGAAGTCAACCCTAAGAGAAGTTAAGCAATATCTCAAGGGTTTCTTCTATTTACAGATTTGGGAATGAAATTGCGAAATCCTAGTGGTACCTCGCCTGTTGTTCTTTCTAATGCACCCTGTAGCATCTTTACTTTTCAAGTCTCCTTCAATATTATCAAATATGAGAGGAAGAAATAGACTTATATTGGTAGTCTGAGAGATTTTTATTCCACAACTCTTTATTCAAAATTCCCTTTCTGATGCTAGACTTCTCTCCAGGAATCAATGCTTCCCATGATCTAACAATCTTTATACTTTGTAGATTTTTTTGCCATCAATTGATCATTTCTGGTTTCACCTTTTGTCATCGCTAAAATGGGATGATAATAACTTTCCTGTTGAATTTACAGGGCTATTTCAAGGAATTATGGAATAAAAGCATGCAGAAAAATCAGAAGTTAGAAATGTGTAGCTTGGTTTATCTCATTTAATACAAATAAAAATATTATCTTTAAAACCAGCTTATCTAACCTTCTAACCTCTAGTCCCACCTCCCACCTCTGTAAGAAACCAAGACGTTCCTACAAGGTAAAAAGTAAAAAATGAAAGGAAGGAAGGAAAGAAGGAAAAAGGAAGGCAATAAAAACAATTATTTCTTTACTATTTTCATTTTTATCTCATTTCTCAAGAATCCCATTGTCTTTAGTCAATCTCTGAGAATATTGTTCCGTGATTTATACCAATGCCTCTGCAGAAGGGGATTCATATTTGTATAGTTTCATCATATTTGGTGGCTCATTGACATGTCACAACTGCCCTTTCGATTCAGGCATGTACATTTAACATCCAATGAACGTTGCCTGCATGCTTCACAGTATGTCAGAGAGCAGATCGTCTTTCTAAAACTGCTTTTCAGGGTCATCCCCCCTTGAATTGGGGGCACACTGATTGCTCAGTCACCTAGTTAGACACCGGAGAGACTTCTGTGACTCCCACCCCTTCATACTCCTGTATGTCATCAAATATGTAGTCCTGGTGACTTTGCTCTGAATACAGTTCTCTATCCATTCAACTTCTGACCTAGACACCCTCTATATCCTCCTAACTGGCCTCTCGTGTCCATTCTCACAGTCTCCAGAAGGATCGATTTAAAGTACCCATCTGACCGGATCACTACCTTAAGCCGGTCGGTGGCTCCCATCACGTGTGCCATGGCTCTTCAGCTGGGCTCACACGGAACCCATGGGGCGCCTGACTTGAAAGGGAGGGAGGCAAGGGGATGCCATTATTTGGGCTGGAGTCTGCGTTCTCAGTACAGGGGACTTGAACTCGACGTTTGCTTTCTGCATCGAGATCCTTGTAAGTAGTTGCGGTTGGAGAGAAACATCACGCTGTTAAGATTGGATACCAGCTGTTGCTCAGGAGCAGTTCATGGCCTGCCTCTGCAGCTGCGTCTTTCCTTTGCCTCCTTCTTGCCATAGGATCAGGCGACACCAGACGGCATATGCTTCCTGCACACACGACACTACTTGATGCCCTTGAGTGCTTTATCATACCATGTGCTCCACCATGAAAGCGCTCTGCACCGCCGTCCCTACCTGTAGGGTAACTAACTTTCACATCCATTTTAAGACTCAGCATCACCACCTTCTCCCCAGCCCCCGCCCCCACCTCACGCCCCACCACCAGTTGCCCGTTCTGTCCCTGACCATCTGTAATCCATTACATGCTGCTTCACATAGGAGAGGGATGACGTGGTGTAGTACAGAGAAGCTGGGTTCTGATCCTTGCTCTGCTACTACATGCGCGACTCGAAGCAATTTGCTTCACCTTTGCGGAATGTGGTTCATTTATTCATTCATTCATTCCACACTATAGATTGATCTCCTTCTCCCTTGGTGAAGTTAACATTCAGGTAGGGGAACTAGGAGGTGTAAACTACCTTGTGGTATGAAATGCTATGGATAAAAATCAGACAAAGATGAGTGAGGAGTCAGGAGGGTGGGATATCGCCATTTGAAATGGCAGTTACAAAGGAAAGGCCTTTCTGAGATCTGAAAGAAGTTGTTTCCTGGCAGAAAGAGAACAAGAGCGAAGGCCCCAGGGTCGACCAATGGACTAACCAAGCGATCGGTCTGACTAGGGGAGAAGAGGGGAGGATATGAAGTCAGGATGGAACAAGGAAGCATGTTGTGTGTGTGTGTGAGTGACAGGGGAAGCAGTAGAAGGTTGTGAGCAGAGGAAAGGCAGCATGATCTGCCTGGTGTTTTAAAAAGAGCCTGCTAGGTGAGGAGTGCAGTGGTAATGCGGGGAGCAAGGAGACCCGTTCAAAGGCCATTGCAATTATCCGGGGCGGGGGTTCGGGGTGGGGAGATCAGCTTGAACACAGGTGGTTGTGGTGAAGCCGATGAGATGTGTGAACAGTGTGGATCTACAGTTTTTTGATGGTAGAACCGAAAGATTTGATGATTGGTTTGAGGTGAGGTTTTAAGAGAAGAAAACAAGTCAAGGGCAGCACCTAGATCTAGATTTTGGAATTAAGCAGTTAAAAGGCTGGATTTGACACAGATGGAAAAGACTGTAGGGAGGAGTCTTCTGTGGGAATTAGTTGTAGAATATGTTGGGTTCATTGTGACTATTTGCCATCAGATGAAGATGTTAAGCTGGCCATCTGGAGTTAAGAGATCCACGCTAGAGATATAAATGTGTGTTGTCAGCCTACAGATAGCATTAAACATCATAAAATTCGCCCAAGTCACCTGGGATGTAGGTATAGACAAATAGAAGAAGGTCTAGGATGGAGGCCTGGGAGATTCCCATGTTCAGAGTTTGCTGAGATGAAGTTCTTGGGAGGAGAATGACAAAGGAAGATGTTGAGAAGGAAGAAAACTGGGTGTCATGGCCTTAAAGCCAAGTAAAGAAAATGATTCAAGGAGGAAGAAATCATCAGCTGAGTCAAGTACAATACGCACTAAGCCATTGGCCATTGTATTTAGCTACATAGATGCCCCTGGTTACGCTGACAAGGTTTACTTCAGTGGAGTGGTAATTATAGGAATGCTAAGAAATCACAAATGGAGCAGATTCAAGACACAACAAGAGACAGGACAGAAAAGTTTTGGGGGAAGTTTGCCATGAAGACGAGCAAAAGAAGGCGACTTAGTTGAAGGGAGATGGGGGTTGTGGTTAAGAGGGTTTGTTTGTTTTTAAGATTTTATTTTTAAAGAGAGGGGAAGGGAGAGAGGCAGAGAGGGAGAGAGACTCCATGTATGGTTGCCTTTCCCCTGCCTCCAGCTACGGACCTGGCTGGAGACCTTGCTTGCAACCTGGTTATGTGCCCTGGCTGGGAATCATAGCAGCGACCTTTGGATTCGTAGGCTGGCACCTTATCCACGGTGCCACCAGCCAAGGCTCGGGTATTTTTTAAAAAATAACATTAATCTGGGGCTTGTCCTTGATTACTCTTTCCTTACCTCACAAATCCTGTTCAAAACGTATCCTGAGCTTCTAAATTGCCTTCTTTTCCCTTTTGTTCACTTTCCTCAAGCATGGTCATTCACAATATGAACCCAATTTTGCCATTTCCATGTTTTCAGGACTGTGAGCATTTCTGCAATCCATCTGAGAAATGCATAGGCTCTATCTACTGTCATTTGCAGAGCAAGAACCCTAATCTGCCATCCTGTGAGAAACATCTGGCCCCAAAGCAGATTCCTGACACCAGCTTGAGATAAATCCTTACCAGTGATGAAGACATTCCTTCCTCTTTCGCCTGAGGGGCCCACAGTGCATAAAGGATACTATTGCTTAAGGCTTTGGGGACTCAGCAGGCAACAGAGATTGATTTTTCAGTAAAACATCCACCTCTGATCAATCAAAGCCAATGCTGTCACCTTCAAAGTCGTGATCTTAGAAGCTTAAACTTTTCCAAGGCTCCATGCAGTTATGCAAATCCTTGGGGAATTAATGTCCATGTGCCTCAGTTTGTATGCACAATGCTCTGAACTGGTTTCCAGCTTCAAGGGATCATTCTAGATGAGCTAGGGATGTGCTACCATTTCCGTTTTACAGGTGGGGAAACTGGGTCCCAGGTAAGTTAAATGACTTGTCCTGGAGCTGATGCCCTTTAGTCTCTTACAAATAGATCCAACATTGTTTGAAAGTGCATTTGGCTTTGGAGAATGACCAAATGTCACCTGGATTCAAGTAAAGCAAATAATAGATTCTCAAGACTGTGGTGATATAGGGTTCAATGAAGACATCTCTGTGAGATCTAAAAAGGGCCTTAGAAATTGTCCAGGTAGAAGATGAAACTTCAGAAAATGACACATGGACTCAAATGCCACTCATTGGATTTTGCTTGTCTTAGGCAGATCTATTTCAAACTATGCAGAGAAACCTAGGTCGACCTCTGCTCACATACCTGCTACAGAGAGGGTCAGAGTTGAGAGACTTGCTACTCAAATCTTTTCCTTTCTGCCAAGAGGGCTTGGAGATACAAATGGAATGTGTTACCCTCTTTCAAGGGAATGGATTCTTTCACTTTTATGTTCATAAAATACATAAGGCCCCTGGCTGATGTGGCTGAGTGGAAAGGCGCCAGCCTGCGAACCCAAAGGTCGCTGGTTCGATTCCCAGCCAGGGCACATAACCTGTAAGCCAGGTCTCCAGCCAGTTCTGTAGCTGGAGGCAGGTGAAAGGCACCCATACATTGATGTTTTTTCCCCTTTCTTCCTCCCTCCCTGCCCTTCTTTCTGCAAATAGTGAATAAAATGTTTTAAATAAATAAAATATAAAGGAGAAGAGGGAGAATCTCTATGCTTTAGACAGAGCTCAATCCAGTAGAAAACATACTTGATAATCAGTATATCAGAGCAGTATGCAGACCTGAAGAAGCCAGTTGTTTTCCCTGGTGGCACTGTGGAGGGTCAAAATCTGTACTATTTATAACTGTAGTGCCCAAATTGATACAGATTGAAGCCCAACAGCAAATTCTTCCAGGTCGACCAGATACCTTGAAGGGGAGTTGTCTCTTTGCCAGTAAATACAATGTCTATTGGTGTCCAAATAAGTCTTAATAATATGGTTATTTTTTTAAAGGCATCTCAATTGATCCTTTCTCAGAAGGAAATCTACTTTTTAAAAACACATTCTGCAAAGGCATTGCTTACTCCCTTTCCCGATCAACGGTGGGTCTTGTGCTGCGAGATGTTGACAAAGAGATGAAGGAGTGTGTTGGTGGCTGCTCTCTTGGGGAAGGGTAGAAAGGGCAAAGGAGGATAGTTAACTGTAGAAATGAGAGGGCCTTCACTGCCATCATTCGCCGTCCCAAGGAGGCTGAAGTAGGCTGGGGTGTGGGGGTGGCGGGGAGACGGACATACATTAACGAGGTCAGAGAGGGAGCAGTACCCGCTGGGGACACTTAGCCAGTGTAGGTTTGGCTGTGAATTGAAGGCGCATAGCATTCATTCATTTAACAGCTATTTATTAGGTTACTTCTACATCCACGGAACTATTATAGGCATTTGGCATCTACCAGTGAAAAGCATAAGAGAACCACCCTGGTAGTCCAATTGGCTGGAGCTTTGTCCCAATGTGCCGAGGCTGTGGGTTCAACCCCACATCAGGACACATCCAAGAATCAACCAATAAATGCGTGGATGAGTGGAACAACAAATCTCTCTCTCTCTCTCTCTTAAAACCAATCAATCAACTTTAAAAAAATCCTGCCCTTGCGGAGCTTTTACTCCAGCAAGAGAGTCAGACAAGAAACAGCAAACAATAGACGTAGAAATAAATTATGTAATGCAGTAGTGGGTAGCAAGTGCTGTGACCAAGGGAGAAAACCCAGTTAATGGGGCCCTGGGGTCTAGAGTTTGGGAGCCTTGCGATCGAAAAGAGGCCTTTCCAAGGTGGCTTTTTGGAAGTGATATTTATGCAAAGGCTTTGGGTGAAGGGGCTCGCCATGCAAATATGTGAGAGAAGAGAATTCCGGCATGAGGGAGCAACCATGCAAAGAGCCAAGGTGGATACTTGCAGGGTTTCAAGACCAGCAAGGATCAGGCATTGCTGGGATTCGAACATGTGGTGGTAGGAGAGAGGTGGCGAGGCCAAGGGCCGGGCATCTGGGGCCCCGTTGGCCATTGTAGGGGTGCAATTTTAACTCAAAAGAGAATTGTGAGCTTTTGCAGAGTTTAGACAGGACAAATAACCTTATCCGATCCATGTTTAAAATGCATCTCCTTATCTAATACATTAGAATAGATAGAAGCATAAAAATAAAAGAATTTTCTTTTTTAAACATGTTGCCTCACTTACATGACAGGGTTGCTATGAGACTCAAATGCAAAAGTGCTTTAAAATTATAAACCACGGCATAGACCCAAACTATAATTATTTTCCACAAACGAGAGGGGGTTCAAAAGCCAAGGTCCCTCTGTCTCTTCTGATCATAAGTAGTAACCCTATTCACGACATTAAATTAGCCTGCTTATAAGAAGCTGAAGGAAAACTGATTGTATTTATTTTTAAAAAATAATGTAATTTTGTGCCTGGCTTTCACATCATTTCGAGTTTTCAGATGACTACTGGTTTTCCTTCTGATTCTTGAAAGAAATGCCTTAAAAATGTGGTAGTGGTAGGCTGGAATACTGAAGACTTGAAATACAGCCACAGACCAGGATGGGAGCACTAGTCTGGGAACTTTAAATCTATTCCCTTTCTTCTAACCCCCTCTGAGAGCTTGCAGTGCACTGGCCGGATCCTCCAGCATTTCGGGGGTGGCATCTTCCTTTGCTGTGGGCCTGCCATCAGGTGGACGTTTGTGGGTGGGAGAACACACACTTTGTGTAGCCATCTGACCTTCAGAGAGCCTGGGGAGAGATTTGAAAGGCTTTTGGAGAAGAGGCCTTGAGACTCCAGGAGAAAGAACAAGAAAAAGGGGCTGAAGACGCCTGAACCCCGGGGAGACAGGGCTGAGTTCAGGAAGAGGGGTGATTATGTAAAAGAGAAGGCAAGGAGTTCTCAATGGCCGCAACTTGGAGTTTACTCTGCCTGAGGTGAGTGTTGATGTTTGTGTTTGTGTTTTTATATTTTTTCCCTTCTTCACCCGCTGGTCAATTTGGGAAAGCCAGGAGCACTGCCTGGCACATCCCCGTTCCACCCCTTCTCTTCCTTTACATTCCGAACCCCATTCAGATCAGTGGCCACGCCACTGGCTCCCAGGACCCTCTTCCCTGCGCCGCTAAGAAGCGGCAGCTATGTGCCCCCCACCCCCAGTGCCTCCTGTTCTCATTTTCGTATTTCTCCGACGCTTCCCTAGTGCGGAGGTCCAAACACACATTCCCAGCCAGCCCAGCTGTCACGTCTCGCTCCAGCGGTTGGGGGGTGGGGGTGGAGGGGGGCAGTGGGAACTCTTCTCTCTCGGATTTGAGCCCACTGCCCTGGGCATCTCCCTCTGCTTCGCCTTGACCATCGATCCAGCCTCCGTCGTGCCTGCCTGCTCCTTCCTGATCGCCCGTTTTGTTTATGAAAGAAGCCAAGGCTTTGGGCAACCTGCGGTTTCTGGGCTCTCCTTTGGTTTGGGGAGGGTAGGGGGTAGCGTTCGGTCCCGGGTGTGCCCGAGACTGTTAGATCCGATCGTTCAGATCTGGAGGCACACGGCGGGTGACAGGAGAGCAACAACTCCCCACCACCGCGTGGGGGTGGGGTTGGGGAGAGGAGAAGGGACATTGCCTGAGGAACGAGGCGGGAGGCAGCTGCAGTGCCGGGAGGGGTACGTGTGTGCGCGCCAGGCTGGCCGGGGACTCCGGGCTCAGCGTGCGCTCCTGGGGCGCGGGCGGGGGAGCAGGAGCGGCGCCCCCGGCCAGGGCGCTCTGGGCAGAGCGCAGCGCCCGGCCCACTCTCCCCGCCCCTCGCAGCCCGCCCGCCCCTCTTTCCGTGGAGTTTTCCCCGCACCGGCGCCCATCAGTGGTCCTGCTCGGGGTGCACACGCAGCTCGCGGCCGGAGGGGGGTAGCAGCCGCTGCCTCCAGGTGCAGGCTGTCACGGGCCGCTACCGCCGCCCGCCGTCGCCGCTGCCACCCGAGCCCCGGGGCGCCCTGAGGTCCTGGCCGGCCATGGGGCTGCGGAGGCTGCCGCTGCTGGCGTGAGCAGGGGCGAGGGAGCCGCGGCGCCCGGGTGTCCCGGCCGCCTGCATGGATGTCTTCAGCTTTGTGAAGATTGCAAAGCTCTCGAGGTAGGGGCTGCGCCGGTTCTTCTGCAGCCAGGGCCGCCCCCGCGGGCAACTTGGTGCTTTATTGCTCAGGGGGCTGGGGGACAGGCAAAAGCCACAGAGCGCAGTGGGAGCCAGGTGGCGGGGCTGCTGCGTTCAACTTATTTCCCGGTGGCCGCCGAGGCTTGTGTGTCCAGGGGTGTAGACCACACAGACATTCACATGCCCTCACGCGCACGGCGGCGCTCGCCACAGTTTGCTTTCCCTTCAGAAGAGACCCAGAGGGGCTTGGGGATCCAGCCTGATTCGGGGCCAGCGCTGCTGCCCTGGAAAAGCAGAAGCCCATAGAGCTAGGGTTCGTCCTTCGCAGCCGCGGGGACCAAAAGTGCCCCCCTCCCCAATGAGACTCCCCAGCCGGTCAAACTCAGCCCGTAGGTTGACCAGATGTTCCCAGCAGTGACCTAGATGCTGAATTCAAGGAGACAGAGGAGGAAGAACTTTAGCCTTTCTTTGGATAACTGTACAGTCCAAAGCCTTGAAAGATTTGGGAAATTGGCTTCCCAGTGGCCATGTTGTTGAAACGAAAATAAAATCAGCCCTTCAGGCAGATTTCTCGGGCAGTGGTGACAGAGGGACAACATGTCCACCCCTTGGCCACCTAGGCATCACATGGCCAGAGCATCCTTCTGCCCTACTTATGCTTCCAAAGCCTTCATTGAAACCCAGGAAGTAGGTCTGTGCCTGTGGAAGTGTGGCGTTAGCTGGGAAGAGCCTAGCCCCAGCTCTGCCTCCCTGCACAGCAGTCTGCAGGGACTGGCCTTCTGCCCCCACGACTCTTTCTAGCACTTACCACCACGACCGTAGGAGGTACTGAGTGGAGGTTTTCTAGGAAAGAGTTTAGGCTTGCTTGCAATCCACAGAGAATAATTCTAGGTCTTCGTTCGTTCCTTGGTGGCAGGGTAGGACGTGTTGATTGCATCAGGCAAGAACGAGCAGCCCCAGACAGCCTGGGTCGGAAGTGCACGTTGACTTTGCTGTGTTGGGGTATCCTGGGGTCATTGCAGAAACACAGTCCGGGTGTTGTGGTCAGATGTGCCTCTCCAACACCCACAGGTCTTTTTCTGTGCTTTGCGCCCACCTCCACCTTCGCTCTCAACTCACACATGTCAGTCTTGCTGTCCTAAGTCGGTTTCCCAGGGAAAGTGCCCCGGGGGAAGTTAGTCTGGGTGGATGTGAGGCATGCAGTTGATGGGTAAATATGTCTGTCTGGGAGAAGCCCACCAACAGATATCGCCCTGCACATCAGAAGATAGGTGTATGCCAAGATGCATGTTATGTGGCAGATTGTTTTCACGCCAGTATCATAAAGGGTTATGGCTTCCCATCTCTGTTAACTTTGTGCAGGCTCCTGCCTATTGCTGATTGAGAAGCAGCTGGCACATGGTGAGCCCAGGATGCGAAACAGCTGTGGGCAACAATTTAAAGGTGGTCTGGTGCCATGATTGTGTGGACAGAGATATTGTCAAAGGGAAGTTCAATAGTACAAAGTAACCACGTTCGATTTCGGTGGCCTCACCTGGTAAAAGCAACAAGATTAATAAAACGTCTAGAGCCTAGATTTTGTCCTTAAACTCTGGAACCTTGGAGAGGACAGTTCTGTGTGTCATGGAAAGATGTTTCATACTCATTTTACTGAATTCCAGGATGCCTTCATGATATTCACAAGTCTGCATTTTTGCAAAGCCGAAGCTGGGCTATGGGGGTGGGGGCGGGTAGTATCTTATTTTAAAGAGAGGTTAAAATAGAGTAAATGGGTGTGAATTTCCCTTTCTGTCCTTAACATGATCCAGATAGAGTGCTTATTCTAAGGCGAGAATCTGCACATGTTCTGAACTTAGGTGCCGATTAAAGGACTTCCCATCCATAAGAATTCCTTTTGTCTCTCAGTGTGAGCTCAACAGTGGTCCCCAAGCTGAAATAGAAGGTCATCAGCATGCAGAAACACATGTTTGCAGCTGCTTGCCTCAGCCCTTGAAGGAATAGTCTTCTGTGTGTGTGATTTAAACACTGTTACAGAAATGAAGTTCTTTTCTCAAAGGTGAAGTATAAAAGTACTTACACTGCTGGATTTTCCTGATTTCAGAATGGATAATCTTCCTAAAGGCTTTAGCTTTGATCCACATAGTTACTTGAGTGCTTGAAATTCTCTTGGTTTAAAGGTGAACACAAATGGTAATCCCAGGCCCTAGCCTTGCCTTTGGTTCTAAGTGTTAATTCAGAAAGATCTTGCTGTAAAAAGCGTACCTGATGTTTGTTGAATGTCCTGACTATGAGTAAAGAGAGTGGTAATAGTCCAAGAAACTATTAATCCGTGCTGGAAGTGACAAGCAGCACACTTGAACTTTCGTAAAGTTATATCTGACCACTTCTTCCCAGAAGCTATGCCTTTTTCATCATATGAGAAGTGAGAATTCAAATTGTCCCTCAAGATCCCAGTACCATCTTACAATCCTCGTTTAAAAAAAGAAATGCTGTCCAGCATCAGAATAAGTGGCAAGTTGAGACCTTTCCATCATGTTTTTGACTTGTGACCCTTGATTACATCCATTGTGGGTGATGCAGTGTGTCATGAATCTATTGAGAGGTGTTTTTTCTTATTTCAATTTTCTTTTTAAAAAAAGATTTTATTCATTATTTCTAGAGAAAGGGAAAGGGAGAAAGACATCAATGTATGGTTGCCTTTCATGTGCTTCCAGATGGGGACCTGGCTGGAGACCTGGCCTGCAACCCAGATATGTGCTCTGATTGGGAACTGAACCTGTGACCCTTTGGTTCACAGGCTGGCACGTATCCACCGAGCCACCAGCCAGGGCTGCTTTTAATTTTCTTACCAAACTGCTTGATAGTTTACATGCAGTGTTACTTTATTGTTTCCTTGGTAATAGTTACATACCATTTTCCATCCTTGTAGATGAGAGAGCATCACAGACGATTGCCTTATAAACCCATGATGGTATAAAATAAGCCCATATTTTGATTGTTGTTGTTCTTTGTATTGACTGTTTTGTTGACACTCTCTTGAGTGTTTATAGGAGATTCCAGTTCAGTAGGAAAACATATTATGCCCTTTCACCTAAGGGAAGTGATTTGGAACCCCAAACTCATGGGGGTGTTATTAAACTGAGCAATGGGGCTCACGGATGGAAAAGCATGACTTTATTTCTTTAAGTGAAGTGGCATACAGTTGGAGATTACTGTGTCCCATTAACATGGAGATAATTTCTTGAGGTAGTAAGTAAATTTAGGAGCTGCTGTCTCTTACACTGTCTTATAGTTGTATGGATTATTTTGTGGTATATAGCCATCATTAATATTGATAATAAAGTGATAGTTTAGTTACAAGTATTGTACATTTGAGGGAGAATATATATATATATATTCCTGAGATTTTTATGTAAAATAGATTTAGAAACTCCTAAACTTCTATTTCTTACCTTTAGCTTATTCGGAATGAAATATTTCCTAGGGAAAACAGGGAAGTTAATCCAGGCAGGCCCTGGGAGGGTAGCTTAATTGATCAGGGCATCATCCCGATTCACCAAGGTTGTGGGTTCTGTGACTGGTCCGGGAACGTACAAGACTCAGCAAATGAACGCACAGATAAGTGGAAAAACAAGTCAATGTTTCTCTCTTTGTTCCTCTCTCTCTCAAGTCAATAAGTAAAAAAAAGAAGCAGCAATGCAAAAGGTCAGATTTCCCCATCTCACTCTTTACCCGAGTAATTGCCTTAATGTTGCTGATAATAGTGAGCTCTGGAGCCTAGCAGTGAAAAACTCCCCAAGACTCTGGATTTGAATTTTATTAACAATGCTACTTGCTCATCGCCTGAGTCCTTTCTGAGTTCTGCTGATTTCCCTGCCTGTCAGGAGGTGAAATGATGAACAGTTTCATAACAGAGCTAGATTCCTGTTTTAGGAATATTTAACTCTAGTTTCCCAAGGGTTGCTAGTTTGCAGCTGTGAAAGTCTAGTCGATAGCAGTTTCAGGGGAAAGATTTCTAGTTCAGGCTGTGTTCCATGTCAAGCATCTCTCTCTCTCTCTCTCTCTCTCTCTCTCTCTCTCTCTCTCTCTCTCTCTCTCTCTCTCCCCCCTCCCCCCACTCTCTCTCACACACTCTTCGTTCACCTTCTTGCTATCAGAATTTGATATAGTTTGTCAGCTGCAGTGAAACTTACTTCTACTCTAAAAGCAAAACCTGGAAATTCTCCCTTTCTGTTTGTGGACCTCCCAGCTATTCATTCAGCACACACACCACAGTTCAACTTGATTACTTTATTATTCCATTTGGAGTTTGCCATGGAAGTTTGGCTGTCAGAGAATATACATTATTGGTGAAATAGAAATGTATGTTTAAGGAATGGATTTTAAAATCACTGATTTCATACTTGGTTCAGTGGGAAGATTGAGAGCATTTTTCGAGTTGCTGAGAAATACAGTCCTGAAATCTACCAATCTTACCATTGAATGATCTTGAACTTTGAAAGCTAATCACAGCAAGGGAAGGAAATCATTGATATAAATAGGTTAAACCAGGGGTGGGCGAACTGCAGCCTGTCAGCTAAATGTGGCTTAGTGGCTGTTTTGGTATAGTCAAAAGAATGGTTTAAGGTTGTTTTTGTTTTAAAATTTGTTGTTGTATTACATTTATCCTATTTCCCCCCCCCCCATTGCTCTCCCCTGCCCGACCCTCGCCATCCCCTCTCCCACAGTCAGTCCCGCATGTTGTCCATGTGTCATCCATGCTAGTTGCTTGACTAAACCGTTCCCCTTCTCTGCCCCTCTCCCCTCCCCTTGGTACACTGAAAGTCTGTTCCTTGTTTCTATGCCTCTGGTCCTGTTTTGCTTGTTTGTTTTGTTCATTAGTCTCCTGTGTTAGGTGAGATCATATGGTATTTGCCTTTCGCAGGCTGGCTTATTTCTTTTCTTTTTTTTTTAAAGATTTTATTTATTATTTCCAGAGAGAGGGGAGGGGAGAGAGGCAGAGAGGGAGAGAGACATCAACGTATGGTTGCCTTTCACATGCCTCCAGCCATGGACCTGGCTTGCAACCTGGTTATGTACTGTGGCTGGGAACCGAACCAGCTACCTTTGGGTTTGCAGGCCTGTGCCTTATCCACTGTGCCACCAGCCAGGGCAGCCTGGCTTATTTCACTAAGCGTAATACTCTCCAGTTCTATCCCTATTGTCCCAAAAAGTAGGAGTTCCTCCTTTCTTGCTTTTTGTTTTGTAGATGTTTAAATGGTTCAAAAAAAAAAAAAAAAAAACTAATATGTAATCCAAATGTCAGCGTCCATAAATAAAGTTTTACTGGAACATCACTATTCATGAAATTTGCGTATTGTCTGTGGCTACATTTGTTCTATAACAGCAACATTGAATAGAAGCTATGGAAACCTATGGCCTACACAGCCTGCCATACTATCTGGCCTTTGCAGAAACAGGTACCCACCCCTGGGCTAAACAAGGCCTTTTCTTATTTTCCCTTCTTTACATAATCAGCATGTGCGTGTGGGCACAAGTGGAAGGAAATACATACTGTCAAAGATCAGCAAATCCAGTCCCTGACTAAAGTGGTAAGGACCGGTTTTAATCAATAATACACTACTGCAATAGGAAAAGGAGGCAGTGCGAAATCAGCACAACGTCCATTTATACAGCGGTGACTAGGCATTTTCGAGGGAAAATGGGGGAGCGGGGTGGGCTGGGGACCTGGGAGAGGCAGGGAGGTGAATAATTACAGAAAGTGAGGAGGGGGTGTTGGGTGCCTGGGAAAGCCATCTGGGTTTGCTAACTGGCACTTGCCCGAGTTCGGATCCTCCCCTCCCACAGAAGCTGGGAGGCAAAGGCCCTGTGTTTAGGCATTGGCTGGAACAAACAGTAAATTCTTTAGGCAGCCTTGACTTTTCTCAGGCAGACACGTTAAGGGGCTGTAGTCATCCTAGGGATGCGGCCTTGAGCTGTTAGATACTGAGTGTTGGAGGTGGTCTTGATGAGCCAAGGAAGGGCTCAGAGGGAGGAGTCTGGGTGGAGTTTGGTTAAGGAGAGAAACTTTGTCAACACGTGCCAAGCTCAGCATATTAAGTACAGGAATTCCCCAGTGTACATTCACAAATCATATAGACCTTATCTTTGTTTAAACTTCCAACCTCAAATAATTCATTGAGCAATGGGACACTGATCATTAGAAGGGAACATAATCACCCTATTGTATTTGTAGCACCAGGAGCAATTTTGCATGCTTGTTGTTTGGTCACTAAGGTGGCGGCTTTCCTTGAGCTGAAGAGTTACTGGTTAGTGATGCTTGCCTCCCACAGCCCTTTCAACTCGTAGTTTAACGTGGATGGAAAAAGAATGGGCAGTAATACTTGTACACCCCCAAGCAGCGTGTGCTGGAGAACTGATAAGTCCACAGGAGAATGCCTGGTATTTCCTTACAGTACACTTGAGCCTTCTGGACCTAATGGCTGATGACCTTCATTAATTGTTTTCCAAATGGAAAGAAAACCAGATAAGTGGTTTTAGTTGTGGGCAGAGGACAGAAGGCAGGTTGTATTAATTGGCAGTTAAGTTTAACCCAACTTTCATATGATGGGGAGCATTGTAATGAAAACCAATATATTACCTGTCCTTTTTCAGGGCAAAAACATAGGAAAGGAATGCTACCTGGCTTCTGAGCATTTAGCTGATTATGTGCCTAAGCTGTGAAATTTATCTTGAAGAAATCTAAGCCTTCGTTTTAGATAACAAAGTTAACAATCCCATTTTTTCCTGGCAAAGAAATGAGAAGGGTTTCCTACCCAAACTCTGCTTTTAGAAATATATTTTCAAGCATGGTTTACAGCATTCGGCATACAATAAATATGCTGTACTACATAATTAATGCATAAAATCATAAAACAACCCTTTCTAATACTTCTTGGGGGTGAATAGTCATTATTTGTTTATCTGATCCATCATCATGCTCAGTAACTCCAGAATGTAAAGGACTATACAGGTTAAAAATAAATGGATCGCTGTTGGACTAGGGGTCAGAGCATAAGGTTTTATTTCTGTTTTGACATTTGAAGCATTTTTTTTTTTCTGTAATTGAGGGTTAAAAGTAATCAGCTTCGATGTCTAAGAAATCTATGTTACAGTGCTAAAAGCTCAACAAGCAAAATTATGATTATGCTGTAATGGGTTTTTATAGATGTCAGTGCATTCTTATTTTAAGAAGTCCATCATGAAGGATAGGAAAACACTAGCATTTTTATGAAAGAAATGTTTCTCTGGTTTGAAAAGGAAAAGCAATTTCCCTACAATCAGGATTTACTACAGGGTTTTCATTTTTATCTTGGTTGTTTTTCATATATTTCATAAATTCTGTGAGATGTGCTTAATTTGAAAAGAACATGGTAATTATCTGACAAAGATGAGCTTTAAAGGAAACGGTTGGCCAATATGTATAAAATGAATGTTCAAGTTGCCCATTGAATGTGGAAAGGAGGGTATTTATATATATAAGTGACACGATTATTTAACTGAAGAGCATGAAGCCATCTGGCTAATTCTGGGCTGTTCTGCACCAGGCCAAACATCTAACGGTGGCAATTTTACAGTGGCCCCTCTGACTGGAGTCCAGGGGGCTTGTCTCTTAGGGAGTTCACAGTCCAAGTCACCAACCTTGATCCTGGGACAGGGACAGTTAGCAGTGTCAAGTGCACAGAGGCTGAAGTCCGGGATGAGTTTTGCCACCAGCCCCTGGACTGCCCAGCTGCCCTTCCACTCAGGGCAGGGCCCTCCTCTGTGGCCTGGGGCGCAGGTCAGCGCTCTCTAGCCCAGCTAATTTTACTTTTTCCAATCGCTCTACTGCTAGTTACTGTAAATCAAGTTGTATTGCAACACGACCATGCTTGTTTGCTTGCGTGTTGTCCGCAGCGGCTTTTGGCCGACGCTGATCACATGGCTTGCAAGGCCTAAAGACTTACTCTTTGTTGGACGGGAACATTTTACTCTTCCTTCTGGACCTCTCTGCCCAGTACCAAGATTCAGATTCCCCCAGGCACCACTGTGCCCAGGGGTCTGCCTGCTTTGTGGGAGGGGGAAGGGCCGATGCAGCAGGGGGCCACTCAGCACCCAGCCAGGCCTGCCCTGTGGGGTCTTTCCTGTGGGGTCTTAGCGCTTAGGGTACCGCTTGGGGTTAATTTAGAAGCTTTACTAAAGTGCAAACGGATCCTCTCTGTCTTCTTTATTGTCTTACTGCCCTCAGGGGGAAAATTCTACATTTTCCCCCTTTTTTGTTTTTGATTTTTCTTTTCTATTTTTTGAAAAGGATTTTATTTATTTTATGAGAGAGAGGAAGGGAGGGGGGAGAAAGGGAGAGAAACATCCCTGTGGAAGAGATACATCGATTGGTTGCCTCTTGCACACCCCCAGCTGGGGACCTGGCCTGCAACCCAGGCATGTGTCCTGACTGGGAATCGAACCAGCGACCTTCTGTTCGCAGGGCAATGCCCAACCCACTGAGCCACATCTGTCATTAAAAAATCCTCATAAATATAAAACAACTACATATGCCACAGATTACTGAATGACTTCCTACTTAATTAACATTTAGATAGTTTCCATTGTTTTGCATTGAATGATGATGTGATGAATATGTGTACAAGGAAGTCTTTTGGTTTCATGGCCATATTTTTAAATGAAATTAATAATAGCATACTGAGGATTTCAAAACCCATAAGTCAGAAGGTAGTTTGACATGCTGTTAAAATGATATTCAGATTTTATGCCAAAATTGTGGGCATTCTACTTCCTCAAAGGTATTAAAGTTGACAAGGAGCGTTTGTCACAGGAGTTAATCTCAGGACAAGACAAGCAGCAGCTGGTGATGGGAAAGCTTGAGTGAGGGCGGGGGAAACTTCAGGTGCATTTTTAGCAAGTCAAACCTTTGTTTCCCATGTTTCTATTATGGGAAAATTATGTGATCTTCCTTCTAAATTTCCCTCTAAAACTTCCATCGTTTTACCATATTACAAGCCAGTTTTAAAGAGGGAATTGATGGGAACTTGGATGAAAAGAACATGAAGCACTATGTAGCTGTGAAAAATAAAGAACAAGGGGATACTCGACACAGTGATGCAGAACCATCTCTGGGATTCATTTATGAAATGAAAATATGAGATTATGCAACAGGAAGCATGCTTGCATTTACACTAAAGATACTGAAAAGATACATCAGAAACTAATAAAAGGGTTACTAGAATCAGGGGAAGTAGGGAGAGAGGAAAGGAATGAAAATTGAGTAATACTATTTCCTAAAAAATGTGATAAAATGTTGAAAAATCTGCCCTGGATGAAAATATAAATGGCTTACTTCCATAGTTCTAATTTATAATGTCTTAGTTTTCTCTAATTAAAATGAACAAATCTAAAGGACAAAATAAACAAAATTGAAACAGACTCCTAGATAGAGAACAGACTGATGGTTTCCAGAGGAGTGGGTGTTGCCTGAATGGGTGAAAAAGGTGAAGGGATTAAGAAGTACAAATTGGATGTTACAGAAGAGTCACAGGGATATTAAGTACCCACAGAAAATACAGCCAATAATTGTGTAATAATATGCTATATGTATACTTGAAACCAATACAAAATACTATTGAATGCAAACTGTAATTAAAAAGTAAAATTTTTTAAATTAAAATGACTGAAACCCAGGAGACAGGTTAATATATTAAGAATATTATCAAAAATGTATAATAGAAATTTCAGATCTATAAAATGTTAATGCTAATTTTTATTAGCAAATTAAGATAAAGCTGGGAGAGCATATCATTATGAAAATGATCTCTTTTTGTATAGACTTGAGTACTCTGAAGCAGAATTCCTTCAGTTTTTATATCTAGATCAGGCTTTCTCTGATAGGAATATAAACGGAAAAATACAGTTTTCTTTTGTTCCCCACCCCCAAAGAAGAATGTGTGTAAGTTTTTAAAACGTAAATGTTACCAGTTTTTTGCAGCAATCTTTTTTTTTTTTAAAGATTTTATTTCATTATTTTTAGAAGTAGGGGAAGGGAGAGAGGCAGAGAGGGAGACAGACATCAATGTATGGTTGCGTTTCACCTGCCTCCAGCCACAGACCTGACTGGAGACCTGGATTGCAACCTGGTGATGTGCCCTGGTGCAGCAATCTTTTAACTCTTATTCTCTGACAATTTTCCATTCCATAAAGGGAACAACTTGGTGTTCTGGGATCCATATTCCGGAGGGGGGCGGTGCATTGATGGATGTTTCTTCTAGGACTGTAGTTAGATTCTGGTGCCCTCAGCCCCTAATTTAGCTTTGCAGTTGGGCTCCAGTCCACAGGCTGAAGGTGAAGGGTAGAGAGCTATTGAACTAGGCTGATGAAGCACACATAGGAGATAGTCAAGTGTCTAACCCTTCCCTACCGGTGAATCCTTTGATTATGTGTAACTCCGCAAACTTCTGTTTATCCAGACTAGAGTGATGTGTTTAATTAAGTAGTCTAACCATGGCTGGTGAGGCTTAGCGGATTGAGCACCAGCCTATAAACCAAAGACCAAAGGGTCACTGGTTCGATTCCTAGTCAGGGCACGTGCCTGGGTTGCAGGCCAGGTCCTCAGTTGGCATGTGTGAGAGGCAACCATACATTGATGTTTCTGTCCTTCTCTTTCTCCTTCCTTCCCATCTTTCTAAAAATGAATAAATAGGGCCCTGGCTGGTGGCACAGTGGATAAGGTGCCAGCCTGTGAATCCAAAGGTTGCTGGTTCGATTCCCTAGCCAGGGCACATAAGCAGGTTGCAAGCCAGGTCTCCAGCCAGGTCCGTAGCTGGAGGCAGGTGAAAGGCAACCAGACATGGATGCTTCTGTCCCTCTCTGCCTCCCTCCTTTCCCCTCTTTCTGAAAATAATGAATACACTCTTTAAAAAATAAAAAAATGAATAAAAAATGTTTGTTTTTAAAGTAGTCTAGCTCTCTTATAGGCATGTGTTAACATTTTGTAAACATGATCTGAACACAAGATACATGCATAAAACTGTGCTGGGCATAGTTCCAAGTTTTAATGCTGACCTGGAAGTCATTTCAAAGCTTTTCCTAGGTCCTAGGCCAGGGATCCGGGGCTGGCAAAATGCAGCCTGTGGGCCAATTGCAACCTGTTGCCTGGCTTTCTATAGAGCTAAAAATGGCTTTTTCAGTTTCATGTCATTCCTCAAACCCCAAGAACAATGTTTCATGGCACATGAAAAGTATATGAAATTCTAATATGTGCCCACTAACGTAGTTGTATTGGCACAGCTATGCCCGCTCCAGATCATCTCTGTGCAGTGGGAGAGTCCGTTGGTTGCTACAGAGACCAGGTGACCCACAGAGGCTAACATGTCTGCCCTCAGAAAGTTTGCTAACTCCTGTCCTGTGTCATCAAATGTCATCAAGAGGTTGTTGATGGGAAGAGATTACAAAGGAATATGTGGATACAGGCTTAGATATAGGAATCTTTTTATCTTTCTGGTTTGGTGAAATTCTGCATAAATGGACACGTTGCACTCAGAGAGGATTCTCTTTACTCTAAATGTGCCTACTGTGAACAATTCTTTCCCTTCCCAAATAGATTTTAAACAACACGAATAGGAATTAGGTTGTAAATGTTTATATTCTCCTGCCGTGCTTGCTTGCTTTCCCATAAAGAAGATGTAATAACCCCTCCTTGCTATGGAGGAAAGCATTCAGAGCAAAAGGCTGATGAGCTGTTTCCCCTTTGTCCACTTGTTGCCTGGCTGAGGTGGGTGCTTTGCAGGGAAGCGCAGAAAGCACGCTGGGGAAGGAGGCTTGCCTGAGAAGATGGAGAAAGCAGCAGAGGCTGTAGCTCCCGGGTCCTTCCTCCAAGGTTATTTTCTTACCATGTCCAATTCCTAGGGAGAGGATATCAAAACTCCACTATAGAAGGGAGGGTTGATTGACGGTCACCTATACATGTTCATGCATAACTTAGGTAGCTGGTATGTTTTAGGGTTAAAATACCCTTATGCTTTCTTATTATGAGTGTATCAGGATATTTTGCCACAGGTAAAGGAATACTTGGCTAACAACAGCTGGACGAATGCAGTCCTAGAGGTAGGTTGTTCCCGGATGAGGCTTCATTGACTCAGACTTCTTCCGTCTTTCTCCTGCACCAGCCTCGTGCTTGCTACCTGGTGGGTGTAGGGTGGTTGCCACAGCTCAGCAGCTGTAGGCATCATGTCATCACACGACTGGATTCGGAGGCAGAGAATGGGCTGGCAGAGCGCTATGTGCATTTTTCTTAGGTGACACTTTTTTAATCATGGAGTGACATCTTGCGCAGAAGCTGAGAACCTTCCCTTAGAGTCCTTGACTAGCGTGGGTCACGTGGCCACAGCTAGCAGAGGGCAATGAGATGTCCGGTTCTGCCTCACCTTCCCGAGACCCTGACGGGCAGAAGCAAGGTCTGGTAGCATGGAGAAAGATGGGGAAAGAAGCTGAGAAAGCAGCCAACATGATGCTGTTCTCCATTGTTTTCTCTTGAGTTACTCAAAGCTGTACCTGGAGAGCAGCAACAAGGCCATTGTTTGGGGAAGAAGTTTGAGGGTGGCTAACTGTCCATCTTAACGCCACGCTCATTCTGGTAGAAATCTGTGACCCTTAGCTTTGTGAGCGAATTGACTGTGTATTTCATTAAGATACTGTCAGCAGGAATAAATAGAAAAGCCAGCTACAAATAGCATGAAGAGGAAGGCAAGTTATTCTCTCAAGAAACCCAGAGGTAGGGCTATTTCAGGTCAAGTGAACTGGATTTAGGGACTCTGGGTTTTGTTGTCATTTTCATGTGCCCTCTCGGCATGTCGACTCCACCTCTTGTGGGAGCAAAGTGACTGCAGTAGCTCCAAAGACAAGGAGAGGGGGCACAGGGTGCGTTCCTTCCCCATCTCCCTTTTTGGGAGTGTGGTCAGCTTTGCCAGAAACCTCAGAGTAGAGTCCCTTGATCTTGCATGGTCCAGAATTATGCTGTCTCCCATCTTTCTTAAATGTACCTGGGGAGGGGAGTCACCGTGCTGGCTTTGTCCTGCAGCTATCGGTAAATGGTGACCAAGTATAGCCCACCACCTACTTTTGTCATAAAGGTTTATTAGAACAGAGCCATGGCCAATCATTTGCATATGATTTATGGCTGCTTTCACACCGCAACCTCTGAGATAAGTAGTTGCAACAGAGATCAGGTGGCCCGCAAAGCTTAAAATACTTAGTGGCTGGCCCTTTATAGAAAAAGTTTGGCAATCGTCATTTGGGGAACCAGGGGTTCTCAACCTGGGAGCAGGTAATGGGCAATACTCCTGGGTGTTCCAGTTGTTTATAATGTTGGGGACAGGAGTCCTAGGGGCATAGAGCGGGACGAGATTGGGGCTATGAAGCACCCTAATATGAGCCAGACCAATCTGTACAATGAAGACTTCTGCCACTCAAAATAGCAGTGGTAAGCCCACAATGGCAAACCCTGGTTTGTATCATTCAGTAGGCGTCACTTTCTAGTATGGGAGAGGGCCACCCCTGGCTCACCCAGCCCTGCCCTTGGCCATGGCAGATCTCAGCAAACTTGAGAGCAGAGAGGATTTGCTAAATTGATCTCCAGGAAGGGCTGGTTACATGGGCACCTGATAATTCTGGACCGATGCATCGGCTGATGGTGGTGCCAGGCCTTCCACACGTGGGAGGTGCGCTTCCCGGTGTCCCAGATGCTGTGCGATGAGAGGTGACGGGCACCGAAAAGGCCTTTGCTCACATGCTGATCTATAAGGAGCAAATGATTTCAAACGAAAGCATATTCATCATGTGATTGATAGTAAGTTTGAGAAGATAATTAAAAACAAGTAATTTCAAATGAATTGTTCTTGGCGTTTATGATAAAAACCAATTCATTTGTTAGGCACTTTGGTTTGGTTGATGCTGAAAAGTGTACACTTGTGCATTCCTGATTTCTAACCATTTTCTCATTGATCAAATATGGCTTAATAGTTTATAATAAAAGTGTCTGCTCTACTTTTTTGTATATAGCCATAATCACATTAAATGAAAACACGGGAATTGGTATGAAATATTACTAAGTATTACCACGAATGGTGCAGATGCTTACATGTTAAATACATCTGATGTTTGATGGCTGCCTACAGTATTTTAGTACTCTGATTTTTTAAAAACCAAAACCCCCAGTATGAAATTTGTTTTCCATTGTTACCCAGTACACATACGTACTACACACGCACACATAATTAAGACAGAAGTTTCACAAAATAATATTGAGTTAGATACAATCTGATTCTGTTCTCTTTTATCCATTTTCATTTAATTATTTGAAAACAATGTTTTTCCAGGACCATTTTCATTTTTTTATTCCTGCCAATTGCAGCTCACTAAAGTAGTTTCATGACATTCTCCTCCCCTGCCAAATATATTGCAGCCAATGTTAGAAAAAACATGAGGGTCGTAAATGTGTAATGCCCCCCTCAACCCCGCCCCCCCACCCCAAGGACTCTTTCCTCCTTTTGGTACATTGCTTCTCTCCCTTTGGGTACGTCTCCCTCTCCATGTTAGCTACCATATGCCTGAGTGGTTGCTGGTCATCAGCCCTCTGAGCCTGACGGAGCTGAAGAGAGGTCTTACCCAAAAGTTTGGCTTTCAAGTCGAGCCAGCAAAGAGGGGCTTTGTTCCTTTATGGTAGCAGCCTTTCACAATGTGATTGCATGGATGAGTCTGGCTTTTGTCACTCCGTAATGTTCATAAGACTTCTCAGTTTGTGTGCACTTGTAGTTCATCTGTTCTCATTGCTCTATAGTATTCCATTGTGTGAAGACTGGCAATTTAGTTTATCTTTTCTACTGTTGATGGCTCTTCGGTGAGTTTCCAGGTTTGACATTGAACAGAGCTATCCTGGTCATTCTTGTGCCTTCTTCTGGTTGCATGGATTCGTTTCTGTCGTGCATATTCCCAGGAGTGGAACCGCCGGCTCTGTCACTGTCCTAGAGTCCCTCACGTTTCTCTCCCTGCTAGCCTGGAGACTCCTTGAAAGCAGAGATGGTCTTACTCCCCATGCCTAACCCTCTACTTGCACAGAAAGTGCACAGACTCCTTGAACGCTCCTGAAAATGCCTTCACGTGGACCCTTGAACCTATATGCTGGAACAGGGCACAGGTGCCCAGGCGCCTCTGTTTGCCAGCCCAAATAGATTGATTAACTTTAGGTCAAGACACAGCATTGAAGTAATGTAATGTGTAATGCCCCCCAATCAAAATTGCCTATGTCTTGTTCCCATAAGTTGTCCTCCAAGGGACAGCTGGGGACCTATATTCCTTCTGTCTGATAGATTCATCATCTTCCCTTTGCATCTTCCAAGACATTGTGCTTGCCTGCATGAAGCAGGCCAATTCTGACAGGACAGAGCATACCAGAAGGCACAAGTGTCACCTCTGCTGTCATCCATTAGTGAGGACTAGTTCTCAGGCTGATCTAAAGACACAAGATGCTGCAGTCTCGTGGGTTTCATGAATGAGAGGAACTGTCTGGTGACCAGCTGGCCAGGCCCTGGCCCAGTATCCTTTCGGGAGTTCCCAGAGCTTTCGCATTCACACTCATTGACAAGCTTGCTGCCGGTTCAGTCCACCATCCTGCCCTGAGGAGTGAGAAAGTCTTGCTCTTAGGGGTTGTCACGGCTTCTCTGGACAGCTGCCCTCGACCACCCAAGTCTGTCTCTCTCTTCTATATTCCTTTATAGAAGTTTGGCAGTAACATCTCTCTCTTACGCTGGGGAAGATTTAGAAGACAGATAAAGCCAGTTCTTCTATCATGCAGCATATGCGTTCTTCAAATTATGGCATGATTTCACAGTTCCGTTACAGAAATACTGGGTTTGTAGGGAAAGTGGATGAAGGGCACAGCACTTAAAATATTTTTAAAATGTTGTAAGTGACCCAATAAGACCAAAGATAACCTGGTAAAAAAAAAAAGTTGGCACAATTTTATACAGGTTTAGCGGTTAAGACAAAAATACTCCAATCCACATGTCACTTTCCCTTGACAAGCCTGAATTGGGCTTGTGAAGGGGACATAGGCAAGCCTGTAGCATGTATGCTACTGCAAAGGGAGGAGGAGGATCTAAAACACAAGGAGGGTCCTGGCTGGTGAGGCTCAGTGGATTGAGGGTCAGCCTGCAAACCAAAAGGTCACCGGTTCGATTCCCAGTCAGGGCGCATGCCTGGGTTGCGGGCCGGGTCCCCAGTTGGGGAGGCTCCAGAGGCAACCAACACCTGGATGTTTCCCTTTCTTTCTCCCTTCCTTCCCCTCTGTCTAAAAATAAATAAAAGAATACAAAATACACGAGGGACGGTTCGTAACCCATGCTAGAAAACCGAGGGAGCTGTAGATGTGGAGGGTGTGTGTGTATGTGCACACACGCATTTTATTTCCGTGCAGCTCTGTTCAGCTGGGTGTCATTTGTCTGAGTTCACACGTAGTGCTTCTCCTCGATGAAATTTGCATCAGCAAACAATAGATTTGCATTGCGCTCACATCATTCCCTAACGCCCGGTCACATCGAAACAAATTCACATTAACAGAGCAAGTGCCAGGGCCAGGCTGACCCCTCCAGGGTGGTGCAGGCTGACCCCCTCCAGGGTGGTGCAGGTCGACACCAAGTGGTCACTCTCCACTGCAATAACCTTCCGATTAATGCCCATCTGCTTGGACACGGATAATTGTGCAGAATGGTTTTGACCACCCTGATTCCCAAACCAGAGAGCTTGCTTCTAAACTATTGTTGCTAGACTATTATGTTCAGTTCTCTCTGATTCAGGTGTGTTCCCCTTGTATGCTTTTCATAGTGATTTCTCCTCATTGGTAATCAGCACAAGTGAAACACCCCTAACTTGAACGGCTCCTCTGTGGCTTTTATTCCCTTTTATCTACACAAAGGCTGCTCTCCTTTTTACTAACACTTCTCAAGATAAAATTAGCCTCTCTGAAAGGAAGGCAGAAGGGTATCACACGCTTTAGAATACTCGTCCAAAATAAGCGATCATTTCTAGTACAAAATGGGTCAGTTTCACACTGCATTATTTTTATTGACCCTGCAGTGATTTTCAGGGCCTATCTAATAAAGAGTACTAGTAATAGCAGGGTACTGGATATTGCTAATCACCAATGATGTTATTAGAAAAGTTAATAGTTTTAACAGAGGTATTGCTAACATGGTTACTGATATTAATATTGTTACTTAGTGCTGAATTAAAAAACTGACTACTACTGCTTTGTATTATTTCTGTTAGCAATTAGTTTACTACTTCCAACCTAACATAATGGTTGCTTTGCTCCAAACTGCTCCCCCTGCCCCCCAACCTCCTGCTGCCACCGTCACTACCACAACCACCGGAAATGGGTGGAGGGATGACTGTGTCCCAGCCACTCTCAGCAGCTTCACAACGACCTAGTCAGATAGGCTCATTGTTAGTCCCATTCTGCTAAGGGACACTAAGGGTCAGAGAAGATAAGGGACTAACTTATCCAAGGAACAAACTCAGGAGCTGACCGTGGCCCCAGAGCCCCTACTTACAACACCACATATGCTGCAGAAATTATTGCCATTTCTTTGCTATGATCAAGCGGACCTGCCTTTTAAAACAACACTACCTTAGGGCCAAGAGAATTTCTATATTCTTTATTTTATATATTCCTAGAGCTATAAAACCTACCACTAATGATTTCATTGCCAACAATGTTTGTATTAATGACAGTGGTTTTTTCCCTCTCTGTGAAACAAGAAGGATTTTTATCACCACTCCTGATGGAAATAGAGCAATTAGGCATTGCGAAAATTGTGAGTAACCTGCATTTTAGGTAACCATCCCATTAGGTACTCCCTTCTTTCCTTTGAGCCTGTCCTACCTTTGTACATTTTGTGTCTGAGTTAAATGAAGGCAATCTACCCAAAAGAACAATAGCTACCACGAGGTGTCAGAATATAAACAAGTCTGCCTTGTGGAAATTGCAGGTGAAACTAGTTATTTGCCTCCTGAAATGATTGTTGGAGAGTCTGATGATGAATTCCCAGGGGCACATCTAATTAACTCTAGGGTGGGGACAGGTTTCTCATATTTAACAATGTTGATTCAGTTGAGAACAATGTGGAACTCTGAATTAATTTTGTGGAGTTGCGTGGTCCATTTGGGGCACCCCACGTCAAGCCTAAGAAAGTTGCTTGTGGTGGTTTCTAGAACAAAATAAAGATCCTTGTGGGAACAGAGGCTTTGGAATGAACGTAGTACATTCCCCTTGGAGCAGATGAGCTTTTGTGAGGCGTGCCAGTGGGGGGACCAGATCACTCACTCGGAATGCTCTAGTAAGTTGAATCTAGGCTGTCCTATAAGTGGATGCACTTTTGTGGATGACTTGCTTCCTGTTTATTATTTTCAATGACATTTACAATTAGTGAGCGCCCTTTTGACTAAGGACCATGAGTGCCAGGGAAGGGCATTCTGTGTTCAGTGAATCACAGTGGTGATTACATGTTTTGGGGATTCGCTCTCCTCTACAGGCACCCTGACAGCAGCATCTGGGAGTCAGTCACTTACACCCTAGCATGTCCCCTTCTCTGTGGCAAACATGGCCTTTTCAGATCGGGGCTATTCCTTCGTGACTCAACGCCCCTATTCCTGACCATTATCTTTGCATAGTACCACTGAATCCTTTCATATTCTAATTAACATTTAATAAAAGATGTCTCATCGTGGCATTTGAAATTAGAGGGAAAAGAAACCTATGAAATTGTACTGTTTTATAACATAAGCAGATCATTGGCACGCCTGGCACCATCTCGGAGTCTGGGTGTCCCCTCTTTCACCAGTAACCTCTTTTGATGCCTCCTCCTTAGGTCACATCATGAAAAGTGGCGGAAGAAGGGAAGATAAGGCACTTTGTGTGTGTGTTCACAGGTTAAAATGAAATAGATGGTTGTTAGAAAATGGGTTCCAAACGATAAATGGAGCCATTAGGTTCTAATTAAGAACTCTAACATACCAAGTGTGTGGGTGGTCTTGCAACAGAGATATCCAGGATCTAATGATAATCATTGGTGAGATTTCCCAGGATGTGGAGCAAGACCAACTATATAATTATGTCTTCTTCTTCTGGAGTGGTGTTTCCTCCCATGTTTCCCACACTTTGGGTCTAATGTTATTACTATTAGTAGTTTTGCTTATATGCTCATTATTACTTGATCCTCCTTTGTTGTAATTTTTCACCATCAGATTTATTTTCACTGGCGTTTAAAAAAATTTTTATTGATTTTTAGGGAGAAGGAGAGAGAGAGAGAGAAACATCAATTTGTTGTCTACTTATTTATACATCATTGCTTGATTCTTCAATGTGCCTTGACCATGGGTTGAACCTGCAATCTCAGCATATCTGGTCAATGCTCTAACAGAGCTACCCAGCCGAGGCCTCAATTATTTAAATTATATATATTTACTTAGATAAACATAACACTTGTTTGAAAAATATTGTCAGCTGTATTACACTACTCTTTCCTAAGCAACCACTAAATGTTGATGGGTACATACAGAAGACATAGGCTTGCCTTTGGTTACTTTTTAGCAGCTTTATATCAATGAAAATGAGAGGTAGTAACTGTTTCAGGTTAATTAGGATAATAATGCAAGTAATTATCAGGGGCCTCAATGTTTGACTTAAAAGAGTCATATTTGCAATCACATGGGATCTGTGCAGACGTGCAGAAGTGGTTTTGTGCATAGACTATTGCCTTCCATTGCAGAGAAGCTGATAGGATGGTAGGTTCCTAAAGGGAGAGGGAATGAACATCAAGTGTACCTACTGAGGTCTGGAAGAACTGGCAGACTTTTTAAACACTGCGGATGCAATTCGTGGATGGAGATTGTTCCTGTGGCCAATGGAATGGTTCGGAAATGCTTGTGAAGTATTTCAAGGTAGGAAGGGATAGGGCACTTGCTTTTTATGGCAAGGTGATACCTAATGGACCTTCTTTTACCTAAAGCACCATTTGTCCAGCAACTGTGATCATGTCCACATATACTAGATCAACAAAGGTAACTTTATTTAATATTTTTAAACTTGTACAGTAACCAAATGAGTTTCCTAGGAATAAACATAACACATAACGTCTAATGAGTGATAATGTGTTTTTGAGTCAGTGGCTCTCCATGTGGCAGGGAGGACGGTTGTGCCTGAAGGAGACTTAGGGCAATAGCTGCAGACATGATTTTTGTTTGCCATAACGAGAGTGCAGGGGCTGGACTTCTAGCATCTAGCGGACAGAGACCAGGAATGCTGGGAAATATTCTGTAATGCATGGGACAGGAATGATCTGGCCCACATCCCGGCACTGCTAGCATTGAGAAATCCTGGTCTGAGGTCTAGAGGAGGCAGAGCCCACAGAATAAGATGACTGGATGGAACCCTGAACAAGTGTGTAGAGCAAAACAGCCACGCACGCCCCTACCCCTTTGTGATGGCACTGAACTACAAAACTAAATTTGACCCCTGCTTTTGTGGTGATGTTTTTTTCTTTTTTTAATTTTATTGTTGTTGTATTACATCCATCCCCTTTTTGCTCCCCTCTGTCCCCCTCCCCACCCACCCATTCCCCCCAAAGTCAATCCCACCTGTTGTCCATGTCCATGGTTCCTTTATACTAGGTTCTTGTCTAAGCTTCTCCCCTTTCTTGCCTCTGCCTCCCCCCTCCCCCCAACCTCTTTCCCCCTGACCACTGAAGGCCTATTCCTTGTATTCATATATTTGGTTCTGTTTTGCTTGTTGTTAGTTTTGCTCATTATTGTCCCATAATGGGTGAGATCATATGGTATTTGTCGTCCTGGTGATGTTTTGTTATCACAAATAACCTGTCCTGCTAATAGTCAAAGCCAGATTGAAAAAAAATACTCCTTAAACCTGCACCATGGTTAGACTGCCTTATGCATGCAACTTGGATGATACACAACCCTGTTGGGATGCCATCAAGGCAAAAACTGTAAGAGATTACAATTTAGAAAGCTTTTTAAGCACTCTTGTTGAAACAGTGGAAAGAGATTTTTATTAGAGAACAAGGAAATTAGCTTTTTCAAAGTTATTTTGCAAGCTTTTGACAATTTTCAAAGGTAAAGACATGGATTCTTTATTACCTTACTTCAAAGTTTTTCTTTTATCTTCTTTGACAACACATATCCCTAATACAACTACTTAATTTATTATTCATGATGAGGTTCACATTTTGACTCATGGAGAGAGAGCTTTGTACTGTTGCTAGACCAGAATGTTAGAAGAGGGAGTAGCAAAGAGGCTAGATGTGTGAAAAGAAGATTGCTTAATCAGTAATGATCAGTGAAACCTTTAAGAAAGGGGAGACACTTTATACCCCTGATCTATCTCAATAGGAAGAAGAGAGGTGGTGGGAAACAAAAATGTCGGTGTGTTTCCTCAACCTGGCAATAACTGGTATCACTAGAAAGAGTTCATGAACTGCTAAGCATCATTTAAAAAAATACTTTTAGAGAGAGGGGAAGGGAAGGAGAAAGGAGAGAAATAGCAATGTGATTAAGTCTCATTTGCCCCCAACTGGGGACCTAGCCCGCAACTCAGGCATGTGCCCTGACTGGGAATCGAACCAGCGACCTCTCGGTTCTCGGTCCAGCACTGAGTCCACTGAGCCACATCAGCCAGGGCTAAGCATTGTTTTTGTGTGTACCACTAGGAAGCTAACACGGGGTTCAGGGGTCCAAGACGGCAGCGGAGTTGGTAGAAGTCATACTCACCTCCTCTGAGGAGCGAACCGGAATTACTGCTAAATTATAGAGCAATCAACTCGAATCATCAACTGAAGAGTCCTGGAACAGACGTCTTATAACACTGGATTTACAGAGGATGCCACATGGAGACTGATAGGAAGGACGGAGACTCAGAATGGGCTGGCCCCGCCCCCGTGTATGGTGGCTGAGAAGCTGCAACTTAATTGCAAAGGTTCCGCCTGAGGAGGTGGGTCTGAACCTCCTGCCAGGAGCACCAGCATGGGGAAGAGGACCTCACATAACATCTGGCTGTCAAAATCACCAGGGACTCGGTCAGCCGGGAAAACATGGGGGTCAGCTAGAAACCTAGGTGCCCTCTTACAGGGTTAACGCACAAAATCACGTTGGAGGCCCGTCACCTGGGTTCCCACGGAGGGAAGGCCGCTCAGAGGGTTGTGTGGCTTCTGGGAGAAGTCCCTGTGCTGAGTCTGTCAGTCATGCAGCCCACAGATGCCATCTTTTCAGGGTCAGGTACGCCCCTCCACATGGCATCAGCCTTAGGAAATGCACTGGCTTCCTTGCCCCAACCCCCTGTAGCGCCACCCTCCCCAGCTAATGCCCTGTGGAGGAATGTGCTGACCACCACCAACCTGGGCTGGCAGTTCAGACTGCCTTGGAGGCCTCTGAAGAGGCCTGGGCGGCCGGATGTCAGGTGGGATGGAATTTAGACTGGGAAACCAGAAAGTGCCTTATGCAAAAAATTGACAAGGCAAAATCGGAGTTAACATTTGTAGTAAGTTTTGATACCTGTTATGCCTTGTATTCTGTTCTCCCACTCACCAAGTTTTCAAACCTCTATTACAGGAAATATATATGTATTTGTATAAATGTATGTATATGCATATATACTTATTTTTAAAAAATAGTTTTAGAAGGGAGGGAGGAAGAAAGGGAGAGAAACATCAATGTCTGGTTGTCTTTCACCTGCCGTTAGCTGGGGCCCTGGTTGGGGACCTGGCTGGAAACCTGGTTTGCAACCTGGGTACGTGCCTTGACCGGAAATAGAACCTTTGAGTTTGCAGGCCCATGCTCAATCCACAGAGCCATACCAGCCGGGGCCTATTTATTTAAACAGATAGACAGACATAACTGAAAAACTATAGAAGATAAGCTGAAGGGAAAAAGTGCAAATTGAGGGGCTAAAAAAGCCAAAATGATTCGTGGACAAAACACTTTAATCCCCCAAATCTCTGTTCCCTACCAAGGTAACATGCATTCCCCAAGCTGGAAGTTTCAATGAGATTCATCATGAAACTATGAAATCCTTGTGTGTATTTACAAACTCCAACTAGAGAATTGACAACTACCTTTCTTAACTAAAACTTCAGAAACAACTCTTGTCTCCATCGTTCTACTAAAGAACTTTTTAAAAAGATTTTATTTAGAGGGGGAGGGAGAAAGAGGGAGAGAACTATCACTGTGTGCGAGATACATTGATCTGTTGTCTCTTGTGCACTCCCAAATGTACACCTGGTCTTCAACCCAGGTATGTACCCTGGCTGGGATTCGAACTGGCGACCCTTTGGTTGGCAGGCCAGTACCCAGTCCACTGAGCCACACCAGTCAGGGTTCCATTACTTTTCTAAAATCTTCTAATGGTTTATCTATGCAACTGCTTTGTGACCAGGTTAATGGACTGAATATCTTTACCATCCATCTGCTACTATACAAATGGAAATCCTACATTTAGCTTCAAAGGACTGTAACAGGTTTATCCCCTCCCCGTCCGCCATTGTTTCATCACTGTTTCCTAGCAACCAGTAAACACAAGGCAGTTCCGAACCTAGAACTCAGCAGCTGGTCACTGGCTTCATTCAGTCTTCGAGCCGCCTGCCAGGCAGAAGCAGGTATTCTCGCTCCTGTCCTGGTCAGCCTGTGTGGGTCTTCAGCAGGTTTTTCCATCCTTGCGGCAAGAGGCGTTCCTGATGAACTTTCTTCATGGCTGATGCTGACAATGACTCCAAAGGGCAATGCCCGTTACTCATAGAGATAGATGCAGATGAAGGCGGGAACCAGCAGCAACCGGGATCCTACGTGTCACTCCCGAGTGCGACCCAGCCTTGGGGCATCAATGTGCTGCTCCCGAGTGCGACCCAGCCTAAGGGTGTCAAGGTGCTGCTCCCGAGTGCGACCCAGCCTCCGGGCGTCAACGTGCAGCTCCCGAGTGTGACCCAGCCTCCGGGACCCAATGTGCCGCCCCCAAGTGCAACCCAGCCACCGGGTGCCGGGGTACCTCTCCCGAGTGAGAATGATGTGCCGGTGGGATCCTGGAGCCAATCTCATGGTCCGCTGGGCCAACCTCGTGGTCCGCTGAGACGTCCCTTCAATTTGTCCAGCAATCCGGTCGTAGAGCAGTCCGACTCGCCAAGGAAGACAACACCGAACATTCCTGTGGCCAGTTTGAAGGGTCCCAAACCCTCAAACACCGCGGCAACAGCAGGAGGGAATAACTCTAAGGGGCCCCCAGGTGGGAGGGTGATGGGACCCAACTCTGTCAGTGTGTCCCGAGAAGCGTCTGGCGGCCCTTCCTCGCTGATGGGGGGGATAAGGCTAAGCAGTGGGGACACCCCGGGAGGCAATAATGCACGATTTTATGCACCTTGGCCACGAGGTCAAAGGTTCTTTTCATCCACTGGCCCCACAATAAGAGGTCCTCCATGTAACCCCGCTGTTAGATCGGTAGTCATGATGGCGCCGCCTCCAGAACGTTGGAGGATGGCCTGCCCGGAAGAGCGGGTTCGGGTTCCTATCCAGCTGGGAGGTCCCGGGTACCCCATGGAGAATGGCCCAAGGCCTGTCACCTTTCCCCCCGCTACTCCGGGGTTACCTTCATCCGCCAGGGAACCTGGCCCTGCAGGTTCAAATCTGTGTCCCACCATGCCTGTGGCTACTGCCCCTGCCCCTCGCCCTCCCCCGCCCTCCCCTGCTTCTGGTTTCCCTTCCTGGTGTAAAAAACGGATGGAGGAAATAAAGAAATAAAGCAGAAAGAGATGAAACTTTTTTATGTGTGTGTTTATTTTGCAGTCCTCTACTTTCTTACACTCTGGTTAGTACTCCAGCGCCTTACATACGGGGCCTTCAACAAGGATTCTAAAGTTAGAAGGAAACAAAATGTTCTAGCAAATCTTTGACAGGCGGTTAGCAAATTGGCCGGTAGTCCACATGTGGGCCACAGCGACACCCGTTCATTTGCACATAGTCTCTGGCTGCCTTTCTGCTATATTGGCAGAGTAGAGTAGTTGCAACAGCCATTGTATGGCATGCAAAGTCTAAACTATTTACCATCTGATCCTTCACAGGAAAAGTTCCTTAAACCCTTACACTTTTATATCTTTTGACCTAATTTTTAGACTTGGGCATAATTTTAATTTCAGAAGACTTTTGTGCATATAAAAAGGTGAAACATAAGCCAACAACCTCATTAAGGTATTCCTTAAATTTTTGCACATGGAAACACAGAGCTTGATTCACATTCCTCACTTTTCAATGCGGTAAATTTTGCCTTGGATTTTCCACAAAATATTTTTTGGTGCTATAGAAAGGAGCAACACCAAGTTCTCCTAGTCCTTCCTGAAGTGGTCTCTAATTGGTTGCCTGAAAGTGGGAGGGACTGTGGTTGTCCAATCACGACGCCAGGATTCCAACCAATGGGCTTGCTCCAAGAAGGGGCGGGGGGAATTTTAAAATTCCACTCGCTATTACATGAACCTGAAGACTTGAAAAGGTGAAAAGCACGTGCTTCTTGTTTCCTGGCAGGTGGGAAATGGTTTCGGTTTTGGTTAATTGAAAGGGGAGGAGGGCAAGAGGATCCAGTCCCATGTTCCTGCATGTCTTTTGTAAGCCTGGTGCTAATGGCATCCGTGAAATGCTCTGTGCATTCTTTGCTGTACTTTCTCAGGCTAAATGGACTTCCTGCCGAATCTCAAAGGGGTCCCTCACGGAAATGTTCTCCATGCCTCTCTAGATTTCAAGCTCTTTCACTCCTTCAGGCTGCAATCATGTCGATTGGTGGCCATGGTGCCTGGGCCGGGCAGCTTGGCCCTGGAGCGTAAATGTGGCTCCTACCTTGGCAGCCGCAGTGTCCCAAGTGAACGGGCACAACTTCACGAAGCCCCGCCTCTTTTCTGCCGTGACATCAGTATCCTGTGCAAGTCAGCAGGCTCCTTGTTGGATTGGCAGGATGAGATCATTCTTTGAGTGGCTTTTCGTTCCGAAGGGCTGGGCCTCTGAGCAGGTTTCCCCGTTCAGTCTCACATTGCTAGCTGCTGGAGCTGCACTTGAGAGAACTTGCCCATCCTGGACGGTTGTTCGAAAGCACCCGAGTCTCTGTTACGCTTCTTCCTGTCGGTCTCAGGGTGCCTCAACATTGGAGGTCTAGGATCCCCCTTTTCAGTTCCCTGGCAGTCGAGGTCATAATACTATGTAACCCCAAGCCCAGTGGAGGCAAGGCTGGTAATTTCCAGAACTCTCTCATGGATGAGACCCTCCAAGCTGAAAGGGCTAGTGGTTCCTGGCAGTAAGGGGCCTAGCGAGAGCAGCCAGCCAGCTTTTTGAAATTTGCCAGGTGAAGACCAGGCTGGGGGCCCTTCTAGTGCTTGCTCATCCCATTTGGGGCTGCATGTTCTATTTTCTCTTTATGCCAGATGTGGTTACATAAGCAGCTTTCAAAATGAAAAATAAAGCTTTGATTTTCCTATACTTTGCTTTTGTGGAATTCTGGAAGCCTTTTAAAGAGCCAAGGCCATTTGTCCCACCAAAAACACAGCAGAGGAACTGTTTGCACTTTCGAGTGAAGCATGGAGTGCGTTTCTGATTCCAGTTGAAGAGCTTGCCCAGATTCTGGAGCTAAAAGACAGGGCTGCAGGATTGCACTGGTTACAGGTTCCATTTTTCAGAGCCCAACAAAACCAAGGAAAAGGCAGCGTAGACTCAGAAGCCAAAACCTGGGTGAACTCTTCTCCAAGTAAACTAGTGAGCATGGGACCTCATGCCACCCAGTCCCCTTGACTTAACAGGACCCTAGACACATTAGGAGCCTAAAACATATAAGGTGATATCAACAGTTCGCTGAGACTTGGAGATGAAAGCAGGACCTAGCAAGAGAGAAATCCATTCTGGCTCTCAGGCCATTCTCAGAGCTCAGGCGTTGGCCCAAGATTCCCTCTCTGCTTGGCTCATGGTTGTCCCGCACCTGTCATCCTAACACAGGTGGCAACAGGCTATGCCCTGCAGTGCAGCTCTCTCCATTGGACTCCTGCTGTGACGTAGCGCTGCCCTTTCAGGTCAGCGTTGCTGACTTGGGAAGGTGGTTGCCGCTTAGGGCCAGGCAGGTCTTCACCAATGCACAGGATGCCTGCAGAGACTAGGATAGGCAGGTGCGGCAGCAGCAGGCTCCAGCGCATTGATTAAGGTCTCTTCTCTAGGGTGAAGCGACATTCAGGTCTCAGATCCTTCCCTGGGTACCTCTGGTCCCACTCCGTCCTGGGAAACTGTTTTAACAAGAGCTGCGTGTCCATTGAAGCCACCTGGGAAGGCTCGTTAAACTGCAGGTTGCTGGGCTCACTGCCAGGGTCTCTGATTCAGTGGGTCTGGGTGGGGACTGGGAATTTGTCACATCAAACAAGTTTCCAGGAAATGCCAGTGCCACCATTCCCAGGACCGTACTTTGAGAACCAAGAGCAAGAACTGAAGAACAAGGAATTGCAAAGAGAAGTCAAAGCTTTGAAGGTGAGAGAGACAGACCCACCCTGGCTGGGCTGGAACGCCTGTGAGCCAGGGAATATGGAGGAAGCTGAATGAAGAAGCTGGGGACAAAGGGCAGCCGAATGCACCACAGAGCAGAAACCTTTCTTGAAGGCGAACATTATCTGCAGAAAATGCAACTCCGCCTGCAACCACTTTTGCAGTCGCTAGTCTTTCAGTCTTAACAGTTCCATCCTCTCCTTTACTAATTATAGTCTCTGCTTTACATTTGCATAACTAAAGGATCCATTCAAGCAGCTTTTGCCAAGTGAAGTAATCCTCTGTCCAGAATGCACATTTGCCTTCTCCCCAGAACCCCAAACTGCTGCAGCTCCTGGGTACAGAGCTAGCACACCCAAGCTTTGGGCTGAGCCCAAGCTCAAGGTCTCTGTGACTTCTTTCTTGGATCAGAAGTTTCTGGAAGTGGGAAGCCTTTCTGTAATGAGGAAGCCTTAAGTGACTTCTGCTTAAAATAGCTGTGGTTGTGTGAGGCAGGTAATTGGAAGACATTAACAGATTCTGCACCAAGTGTCGTAGTAAATTAAATCCGGGCTGTCCTCCAGCAGATCTATTTGGAGGCAGGCACCACCGCCTTGCAGCCAGTCCCGGCAGGAGGTGGGCTGGGAAGGGGGCCGCAGGTGCGCTTACCCATCTTGCTCCGGGGATCCCCAGCTTTTCCCTCTGGCTGTGTGTCGCTGTGGCCAGAAAGAAAAATGGCTTTAGTCCCCCATTTCAAGGAGAGCCGGTGGAAGAGAAGGTCACCTGAAGAATGAGCAGAGTTTGGGGAAGCAGTGGTGTATCAGGAAATGCTCCATTTCTCGGTTCTCCCGTCACATTCCACCTGGCTGAGCCCTCACCCGGCTGGCAGGCAGATGAGGAGGGGAGAGAGGCCCTGCTCTTCTATTTTGGCTCATTTAGGGGTTAAAAAGGCCAAGACCATTTAAAGTAGAGCCTCTGGTCTTTGTTCCAACTTGGCTGTGGCTGAGGTGCTCAGGACCCAAGATGGCAGTTGAAGGTGGAGGCCTTTGCTGATGGCCTGCTCTCCCTATTGATCAGCGTGGCTTCTGCACCTTTTCTGCAGCACACTGGGTCCCAGGTCTTGCTGGCCTTTCTCGAAGCCTGTGCTCAGGTGGTCCCAGAGGACACCTGCTACCCCTGAGGCACAGGCTGGAACTGAGACCAGGTCTCCCGATCTCTAGGGCTGCTTCCTGCGTGAAGGCACTACTCAGCTGGCCCACGTTGGGCGACTGTAACTCTTCCTGGCTCAAGGACACTCCCCTTCTCCCTCAGCCTCAGTGTCCCCTCCAGGATGGGGGTCAGCAAACCTTTCTGTAAAAGGTCAGTCATTGTTGCAGCTACTCAACTCTGCCATTGTCACGTGGAAGTAGCCACAGTCAGTTTGTACATGAACAAGTTCGACTTCGTTCCAATCAAACTTTTTGATGGACACTGAAATTTGAATTTCATAAAACTTTCACGTGTCAAAAATAGGATTCTTTTATTTTTTGCAACCATCTGAACATGTGAAAACCATTCTCATGCATGGCACAAAAGCAGGTGGTGAGCTGATTGGACCAGCAGACTGCAGTTTTCTGACACTCCTTGGGGACAGGACATGCCCAGACAGCCAAAAGAAGATACAAACAATTCGTCAGTTAAAAAAAGAAAAAAAGACATAATTTCAAATTACTCTTTGCTGGCTGGCCCTGGCATACTGTACTGTCCAGTTTCTGTCTGTTGGGGACCTGTTGTAGCCCAGCACCTCTGAGCATGTGTCAGTGCTATTCCACCCTGGGTGGTGCATGTCAGAAACACCTTGAGAATCAAATAGAGGACAGAGGCCCCTGGACAGGACCCATGGCTTTGCATTTCAACCAAGTGCCCCAAGTAATTCCAGTGCTCACCTGATGTTAAGATAGACTGGCATCAATATGTTGTTTGCAGCCCTGGCTGGTGGCTCAATGGATAGGCACCAGCCTGCAAACCCAAAGGTCACTGGTTCAATTCCCAGCCAGGGCACGTAATCAGGTTGCAATGCAGGTCTCCAGTCAGGTCTATGGCTGGAGGCGGGGGAAAGGCAACCATACATTGATGTTTCTCTCCTTCTCTGCCTCTCTCCCTTCCCCCCTCTCTAAAAGATAATAAATAAAATCTTTAAAAAATATGTTGTTTGCAATACACCATTATGCCCTTTATGCAGCAGTTTGCTTTGCCTGGAATGGTTTGTCTCATTCCTTCCTTTGCTGCATGTAACCTGACTCTTACTTTTCTTGAAAACATAAGTCAGACTCCCTGATCCCTATCTTACTTTGCTTTCTTAAAGCAAGCTGCCCATCCCTTATAATGGCACAATTGCCAGACCAGTCTTTGATTGGATGACTCCTTGCTTGTTTGCCCAATCAGAATGTAAGCTTCTAGACTGGGCCTTGCCTCCTTTGGTCTTTTATTTCTAGCCAAGTTTCATAGGAATGTATGTATAGGAAAAACCATAGTATATGAGTACGTGGGGTTCGCTAGTATCCATGGTTTCAGGCATCCATGGGTGATCTTGGCACACATACCCCCCTGACAAGAGGGGCTACTGTAGCCCTGGCTGATAGTAGATTGAGTGCTGGCTTATGAACGCAAAGGTCACTGGTTAGATTCCCAGTCTCAGGGCACATGTCTGGTTGCAGGCCAGGTTAAGGCAACCAGTTGAAGTTTCTTTCTCACCTCGATCTTTCTCCCTGCCCCTCTTGCTAAACATAAGTTAATTTAAAAAGAGAGGCTACTATATTAAAATCAAATTTAGTTTACATTTAATTATTCAAATCAAAATTTTAGATCATAAACTATATTTGAGACAAGATAATTGTTTTGCATTATACAAGTGAGTTTCAAGACCGTGATGTTATATCTGTTTTAAAATCAGTTTCAAATAGCCTAAACATTTAACTAATATATCTAAACTTAAGCATTCAGGAATTTTTTTGTATTCTGAAAATTAGAAAAAAACTACAATTGGGACAAATAGTTTGACTAACAGGCACAGAAAATATGAGGACTAGTGGTACTTTAAAAAATTTAGTACTAACAATGAGATACCATCTCATACCTGTCAGAATGGTCATCAACAAACAACAAGTGCTGGTGAGGATGTGGAGGAAGAGAACCCTCAGGCATTGTTGGTGGGAGTGCAGACTGGTGCAGCCACTGTGGAAAACAGTATGGAATTTCCTCAAAAACTTAAGAACTGCCTTATGATCCAGTGATTTCACTGCTAGGACTATACCCAAAGAATCCTGAAACACCAATTCAGAAGAACCTGTGCAACAGTATGTTCATAGCGGCACTATTTACAATAGCCAAGTGCTGGAAACAGCCTAAGTGCCCTTCCGTGGATGATTAGATAAAAAGCACTGGTACATTTACACAGTGGAGTTCTGTGCAGCAGAAGGAAAGGAGGAACTCCTACCATTTGTGACACCATGGATGGAACTGGAGAGTATCATGCTTAGTGAAGTAAGCCAGGCAGCAAAAACGAAATATCACACGTTCTCACTTAATACAGGCAACTAATGAACAAACAAGCAAACAAAACAGAACCAGAAACATGAATACAAGGAACAGACCTTCAGTGGGCAGAGGGAGGGGAGAGAAGGAGGCAAAGAAGGGGAAGAGTTTAGTCAAGGAATTAGCATGGATGACCCATGGGCACGGACAACATGTGGGATTGACTGTTGGGGGGATAGGAAGGGTGGGGAAGGGGAGACCAGAGGGGGAAAATGAGATGAATATAATATAACAAACAAAAATTTAAAACTTAAAAAAAATTGAGTACTAGTGAAAAAAGTAAAGCATAGATGATTTTCTGTTATGCGCTTGCTATAGCCATGTTTGAAAATGTATTTCCTCAGATTCTCAGGAAGAAAAATGGCTTCATAAGAGCAACAAATATAAAATTGATTTAACAAAATGAATAATTTATTCTAGTGTGGCGTTTGGTGTTCTGTGGATGAATAAAAATGAAAAGGTCTTATGAGCAGGTGATTCTCCATATACTTAGATGAAATAATCAACAATGAAAAGGTGATATTAATCAATATCCATTAAATACAAATAAATCTGGAAACTTCACCTGCTGGGTTCTAGGTGATAATGGCGAACTGAATCTGAAACCAGTTACTCGTTCCACAGTATTCATGAAGAATTGGGGTAAGGAAAGGAGATGTGTTTTGCATAAAGCAAGGGTAGCCATGATTAGATAATTATCGAAGCAGAGTGATCATCACATGTCCTGTAGATTCATTAAGTTTTTCTCTACTTGAATATATGTTACAAATTGTCCATCATAAAGGTTTAAAATATTCATTGCGGTTTTGTTTTTACCTGGTGTGCTAGGCAGAGTGGAAAATATCAAAAAATGTAAGCTCTCTTTCAAGGCATCAGGATGTAAGGAAAAATGGAAACACTTTCTAATTCACTTAGCTGGCACTCTGAATATATTTATGTTTTTCACATGAATGAAGTTTGCCCCTATGTGTTCAAACTTTGTAAAGCAATTTCATTAGATATGTTTCCACATGTTACCTCCTATCCTGTGTCCTTAAGCTTGGTATAATGAAGTGTCCTTGGTAGAATGTAAGTGCCTTCTACTGGCTGTTGATAGATTTGGGGTGACTTACATGAGGACTCAGAGAAGCAACATCGAATAGCTTAGAGTCGTATTCTTATCCTGGTTCTCCTATCTGTTCTTTGTAGTTCATTTCAGTCCCTTTTGTTACTGCTCAGTTTGCTTACCATGAATGATTAAAAAACAATTGATCTAGGCTTTCTTGTCCAGCATTTAGGTCATTGCCACTTTCATTTGCATAACACAGTCACTAGATTTGTTATAAATGTGCATTAAATGAATACATTTCTGAGTCGTGATTGGGTGGTTCTTGCCTTGCTGTCCTGCCCTACCCCGCCCCAGCCCCGGTCACACACAATTATTTTTGTGTTTCTATGTTACTAGATAGCTGAGATTTCTAGGTGCATGATTCATTCCTTTGGTATATAACGAAGAGTTATTAAGTATCTACTACATGCCAAGTAACATTCTGAGGTTACATGATATAAAACATAAATACAGCATGCCCCGAGAGTGGGGATTAGGTAAAAGGGTTTGTAATACCCTGTGCTAGATGGAGAAGCATTTGCAAGGGCATCTCACTAGGCTGGGCATGGAGGGGCAAGGAAAGGCTGGCATCTGGAAAGGGATGGAGATGCCTGTCATTGTAGACTTGTGAGTTTGATGTGCTTTGAGACATGTAAGAGGACACATCCTGGAGACCGTTGGAATTTCTTTCATTTCATGACAAAACAGCCTACAACTTAATGGCTGAATGTGGCAGTATATTGTTTCTCACAGTTCACGGGGTTTTCTGGAGAATTCTGCTGGTTTTGCTTGAGCTCACTCATTCATCCAGGTTGGCAGGTCCGAGAGAGCCACACACGCTGGTTTGGCAGGGGCCGTTGGCTATTGGCTGCGCCACTTCAGTTCTTCTCCATGGGGTCACTGATCCTGCAGGACACTAGGTTGGTTGGCTTCTTTCCTTTCATGGTCTCTGGGCAGCATTCCAAGGCTGCAGAAGCAGAAGCAGCAAGGCCTCTTTAGTCATAGCTTTGGAAGACACACAATGTCATTTCAGCTATAGTCTTTGGATCAAGCCATTTACAGGAGCAGCTCGGGTCTGAGGGACTGGGAGATACACTCATTCTCTGAAAAGGAGAAGCAACGTAGGCACCTTGCAAAGGGTCTTGGCACACAGGACGAGGACAAACCAGGCCTATAATATGTAACCTATCAGTTATATAGATGGCTTTGAATTTTTGTAAAGATTTTTTTTCAGAGAGAGAAAGGGGGGGTGAAAAAGTCAATCAATTGCCTCTTGCATGTGCCCAACCAGGGACCTGGCCCCCAACCCACACATGTGCCCTGACCATGAATCGAACCAGTGGTCTTTTACTTTGTGGGGTGATGCCCAACCCACTGAGCCAACCTGGTCAGGGGTGGCTTTGAATTCTAAGAGACTAATTTGGATGGAAGCTAGAGATTGCAAAATGATCAATATATAGATTAGAGTCTTCTAAGTTTTGGCTGCACATCAGCTTCCCCCTGGGGACAGGGGCAGTTTTCAATATACTCCACATGCAGTAATGACTGTTTCTCTGCAAGAAAGGGATGCCTGAAAACATTGTGTACGACAACTCAGGGCTTCACTGGGTAAGAAAACTTATTGGGCACCAAGGAGCAAAGACCCCAACCCCACTCCCCGCAGGGATTCCATGGAATCTAGGTCAACAAATTGACTTTCATCCTTGTCCTAACCACCAAGTTTAGTGCCCACACAGGAATTTATTGTGTTCAATAAACAATTTGTAACAAAATTAAAACCTAATGCATTCCCAAAAACCTGGTATAGTGCTCTAGTTCACATGCTATCTTGCTAACCTGGCCTTTTTGTTCATTGTACATGTATTTCTTTCCCAGAATTCTTTCACACATGAGCTAGGTTCAAGGCCCTCATTCACTATTAACTGTCATGGACACGATAGGGGCCTCAGCCTGCCCACCATCCATTGGTATTGGATACGGAGAAATGAGAGAATTCCCGTGAGGGTAGTTACAGCAGTGTCCTAGAAAAGCCTTGGACAGGAAAATGTTGCTTAATGACAGTGGCACTTTTCAATTTCTTAGTGTTCTTGTCCTTTCCAATACAGTAGCCACTAGCCTTATGTGCATACATTAAGTTATTTTAAAGTAATTGGTTACATAAAGTTAAAAGCAGAGTTTCTCTATTGAACTAGTTACATTTCAAGTGCTCAATACCAGTGGCTATGATCGTGGACCATTCAAATGTAGAACATCTCCGTCAGCATGACAAGTCCTACTGGACAGCACCACTGACATTTCTTGTCCCATTAAGAATAAAATTGGTGCCCTGGCTGTATGGCTCAGTGGATGTAGCACTGGTCTGCCAACTAATAGCTTGCCACTTCGAATCCCCATTGGGCACATGTCTGGGTTGCCAGCCAGGTCCCTGGTTGGGGGCGTATCTCATGCACATGCTTCTTTCATGCATCAATATTTCTCTCCTCCTCTCCCTCTCTTTCTCCCTCCCTTCCTATGTCTCTAAGAATAATAAAATGTTTTTTAAGAAGATAAAATTGGAAATGCCAGCATTAGATCCACATAATGTGGATTAAAATTAAGGGTGAAGGGTACTTTCCTATGTGATCTAGAGTACACATTGCAATGAAAAGAGATTTTAGGAGGAGAGTACATGTAGGGAATACAATCATATTTGACACCATTTGTGAATTCAAAGAGATCAGATGTAGGTTACATATTGATAGAATTAAAGAAAATCTAACATGCTGGAGTGAAGGGCCCAAACCCATCATACAATGCAAGAAGCACAAATATAAATGTTTGTCTTGTTGATTAAAACCAGGGGTTCACAAACTTTCTGTAGAGAGCCAGATACTATTTTTGACTTTGCATGCCAGCCAGCTTCTGTTATAACTACTCAACTCTAACGTTATAGCATGAAAAGAGCCATAGACAGTGTTTTGAAAATTGTACGTGGCTGAGTTCCAATAAATCTTTATTTACAGAGAAATGGTAGTCAGTTGGATTGGGTTTGCTGGCTATAGTTTGTTCACTCCTGCGTTTGGTCAGTTATTCAAGTGCACAGTGGGGAGAGCTGGCCTGACTGCTGTTCACCTGACACTGTCCTGTGGGTTCTTTAGTTGGCCTGGGGGGTGGGCTTTAGATGTTTGGATAGATATTCTCCATCAGAAGTCAGGAAAGGAAGAATTCCATTGCAGTCCATGGTAGGAATTTGCATTCGGTCTGGATGCTGACACACTATATGTTGCATGGGATGCCCAAGGCTTTGGAAACTAAGTAAGAGGAGAGTGGAAAGCCCCAGTGTGGGACTCGGTGCATTATCGGGGGATGTGAGTTTAGCCATGTGTAAGTAATTGAAGTCCTGGCGTGTAGCAGGAGGTGTGATTAATCTGAATAATTCTAAAGATTTTAAACATCAGTAGGTACAAGTTTATAAAAGGAAAACATTAAGAATATTATAATTGTTTCAAAATGGGCCACCTTGCAAAGTATGTTGTTCTCCACAAATGAACAGTGTTTGAAAAAGGAGGGATAATTATCTATGAGTTGGTTGAAAAATGTGTTCCAAAATTGAGGGGAAGGTTGAAAAAATAATCTGTTTTGTAATTATTAGATTAGAACTAAGTTGCGTGTACAGAAATTTCAGCCCAAACTAGCTTAAACAAAAAAGAGAATCTGTTGGCATCCATAACGAAAAGATCCCAGGAGGATAGGTCTGATTTCAGACATTGCTGGATGCAGGGATCTCACCAAAGTCTTGAGATTAGGCTGACTAAATAATTGGTGGGGCCTGGTACAAAATGAAAATGCAGGGTTCCCTGGTCAGAAATTGTTAAGATGATAGGATAGCATTAAACCGAGGCTGGGGCTTTGTTAAGTGCAAGGGCCTATGAGACCACAGGTTGTATACCCATGAAGCCAGGCCGGTCTTCAGATTGTTGTCTGCCTCTGCTTCTCCGCTCTCTTTTTCTCTGGAGTAGTTACAGTTTTTGGGAAGCATTTTTTATTGACAACTCAAGCCTTGTATTTTCAGGGCTGCGCAAGACTATTCCTCTCCTCTGTTGACACCAGCAAATCATACCAGAAAATTTCTAGTCAACTTTTCTCATCTGAATCGAAATACATGGTGGCACTCCTTCAGCCAGGCCTGAGTGATACGTCTACTCAAACCATAAGGACCAAGAGGGCAAGGGGTAGTTCTGAAGTGCAAAACAGAGTGGAGCCACCGTAGAAAGGGGGAAATGGATGCAAGGCACTCCAATAATAAATGTCTACTCTGTTTAGCAAACATTCATGACAGTAATGAAAAGAAATGAAGTAAAAAAAAGTCTTAATCCAGAGATCTTCGTAATAAGTAAGCAGATTCCTTTCACTCGAATGAGTTTGTAAACTTTTAAATTCTAGTTTCTCAGGTATGCAAATAAGATGTTCTTTCTGTCTCATGTAGTATATTTAGTATAACATTTATATTGTTATCATGAGGTACTTAAAAACTTAAGATTCTAGCCCTGGCTGGTGTGGCTTGGTGGGTTGAGTTCAGGCCTGAGAACTGAAGGGTCACTGGTTCGATTCCCAGTCAGGGCGCATGCCTGGGTTACGGGCCAGGAGCCCATTTGGGGACATGTGAGAGGCAACCACACATTGACGTTTTTCTCCTTCTCTTTCTGTCTCTGTTCCCTCTCTCAAATAAAATCAAACGTAAGATTCTTAGATCCTACACTTACTGCCCTGCCTCCGTTACTGGAATGCAACAAAGATTGTTCTCTGGCCCACCTGGTGCCTCAAACTTCCTTCCTGTCTCAGGAGGGGTGATACATGTATGAATGTAAGTCAGCCCACCACGTCTTGGTCGCTCTTGTTGCTGAAGCAGCACATAGTGTACTGAAGCTCTGCTCAAAACTAGACTTCTTCGGGGTGGAATGCTGCCTGGGTCGATGCCTGGGTGGGAGAAGAGAACCAGCTCTGTGTAGGTAGCTGTTAGGGATTCACTACTCAGTCTAGCTGAGGTAGCCATCCTCATCCAGTGAGGTCTGACCTGTTTCTCCTGTCGCATTTGATGCTCTGTGGGACCTAAGCTAACTGACAGTGCCACTTCAGTCAGTTACCAATGGACAGTTTACCAGGCGTGGTTCATTACCACCCAGCCCTACCCCCGTTTCCTGCAGCTTCCAGAGAGCTCTTGCCCTAAAGTCAGCTGTACCGGGCCGAAGTTCAAGTTCAACCTCTGGAGCAGGACTTTGGGCTTTTAACACCCCGTCCTGCCACTCATGAGCCATGTTGCCTTGGGCCAGCTTGCCTCTCTGAGCTTCCTTATCGTCAGGTATAGAAGTGTCATTGCTGCTCCTTTTATCAGCACATAGCATGGAAACGATCAAAGTGGCTGCTTCCCCAGCTCCCTGACACCCGCTGAGATTCACAGGGTACATTTTTCTGGGTCATTCAGCAACGTGGGCGCTAGGAGCAAAAAGGAGATGGAAAATGCCTTGAGTTCCTCTTACCATAAACAAGTTACCAGTTAATAATGTGCCTGGCTAAGCATGTGTTGGAACACGTTTACATGGGTTGACCTGTGCCCAACCCCAGTCCTGACCTCTCATGCCTCGTCCTCCATAAATCTACAGGGCAGAAATTTACATTCATTCAAAGAAAGTCCAAGATAATAGTCGTTTTGCCTATTTTTCCTTTCTCTTCTGTTTTCTCCCTTTTTCCTTTTTTTGAACACTTGGTTCTCGTGAGCTGTTAGGAGCTGGCTCGGCCAGGGCTGTCCCTTGGCCACTCCGGTGGCTGCACAGCCTGATGCCACTTGCCTGCCAGGACACCCCACCCCACTGCCTCCCGCCCACCACACAGCCCATCTGGCCAGGCCCCAGCCCCGAAGAGAGGAAGCAAATGGGCTACTGATCACAGGACGGTTGGGCAGACCAGGAGGAGATTTTGGAGTGCCCCACTGTCACTGTGGGGAAGACAGCGCCAATCTGGGGGTGTTAGGCGGGCGGAGTGGTGGGAACCGCAGCGTTACGTTTGAATACTGGTTAAAACGTGGCTCCGGGGTCCTGCTGCAGTTCCAGCCCTGCCTCTTATTTTTGGCCTCTTTCTTTCCTCTCTCAAACCAACGTCCCCACCAGAACAAAGAAGTCCTGAAGCTTTTGGAAAAGGAAGAGCTTTTTCATCTTTCACCTAAAGATTGAAATCTGATCAAATAATTACATCAAATCATCCCCCCACCCCACCCCCATTATCTGGGTGTTTCCAGGCTCCAGGACTGCGCTTGGCTTTGCCTGGCATGAGCACTTATTTAATGTAAGTTGTGGAGTGTCAGGGCTGAACCCCTTCCTGCTGCCTTCCTCCAGGCACAACTTGAACATGTCTTCCCACTGATGTTCATGCTCATAGTTCATGGCTTTTTGGGATAGCCTGGCGTTTTGCAGAGTATAAATAGAAGCATTGAAGACACTCTTGGAGCTTTCTAAATTGACTTCCCTGAACTAAGTGGCAAATTCAAGTTGGGCTGAGGTACCTGCCTTTGACTCATTAAGTCTTGCAGTGTTTTCTCTGAAAAAGGCAGGTCCCTGGGGACAAATCAAGAAACTATTCTTTTTAAATTCCCTGATAATTACAAGGGCAAAATGTTCCAATTTAAAATTATTATTATTATTATTTTTACTGGGACTGCATATTGCAAATGGAGCATATCATCTGGTAGATACAGGAAGTAGTTGAGAAGAAATAAGAGATAGGAAGTATATTTACGTGTATGTTCACTACCAAAGGAGTCAGCAGCATTGCTGAATCTTTCCAAAGTCCCAGGCTACTTTTTCATCTCTGCTCTCAGAACTACCCTGATTTAAAATGTACACCGCTTTGGGGCACAGGAATAAGAATCCTGAACATAAACTAATGCATATTTGGAGGGAGCCTTTGGAGGAACACTTGCTGCCTAGACACCCAGAGAGAGCGCTCAGTTCCTGAGAATTCCTGCAGGCCCACATTGCATGGCAGACAGCCACCGATCTTGATTTCAAAGTTCAAGTCATTGTCCCCAGTAGTCTTGTACATACTGGGAGGGATAGTCACCCCCACGAAATTGGACACAAATTGCAAGGAAAGCAACCACCCGTAGCTATAACGTAAGATTTCTGCCCATGTATTTTCCTTCCTTGAGCTGGAACATGCACTAGCATTGCGTATTTACCCTAGTAAGTGCTCATGACAAAGCAAAGGGCCACGCTAAATAACATTTTGTGGCAAAATAAGTGAGACAACCCCCATCCCTTGAGCTCCTGCTTAAAATGATTCTTCCCACCTTAGATAAAGGGTGTACATATTCCTGATGGGAGTGGTTATTGATCACAGGTGAGCCGAGGACTCCTGTGTGGCAATTTTCTCGAGTAGTGGCACCCAGGCCTCATCCGCACCCATGAAACCAGAACTTGGGGCTGGTTTTCTGTCCTGTATGCAAGTCAATCTCATGAAGGATTACAAGAGCCAAGTGAAACCAAGAACCCTGTATCCCACCAGTAGACCTAATGTCAGAGCTGATTCTGCCAACGGCCATCCTACACCCTAATCACCCACCCCTGGTTTTACACATTCTCACAATTTCTGGAGTAGAAAATGCCCAAAAGAAAACTGTTCACTGAGTCATTCTTTTGGTAAAATTTTATTTATTTTAGAGAGAAGGAAAGGGAGGAAGAGGGGGAGAGAAACATTAATGTGATAGATTCATGGATCCTTTGCTTCCCGCACCAGCAATAGGAAACCTGGCCCACAACCTGGACTTGTACCCCAACCAGGGACCGAACCAGTGACCCTGTGGCCTGAAGGCCAGGGCTCATGTTTCAGATGTCATGGCAAATGTAAGCAGTTCTGGCCTCACATTAGTAACAAAGGAAAGAAATGGAATATCAACAATGGTGAGAGCTTCAGGAACTCAGTTTATTCCCAGGAGTTCCATTCATCAAATATCACTATAGCTTTATCGCATATTCACCAGGAATTATGACATTGGCTAGTGTTGGGATCCTATTACCTAGGGTCATAAAATTCCCACTAATAAGAAATCATGGGTGTCAAGTCCAGTCTGATTAAAGAGAATGACGGATGGTCTTGGAGATGATGTTGTTGGCTGTTCATGATTTCACAGAGCAAAGGTGATTAAATAATTATTAAAGGAAATCCATAGGTACAATTGCAGTACCCTGCTTCATAAATCATCTTAAAGGTGCATAATCGGAGCCTTTCATGTCTCTGTTTGCACACAGTTCATCGAATGGCCACAATCCCAAGGCTTTTCACGTCCCTATTTCATGTAAAAGACCTTTTTAAAAAATCTCCGGAGCCCTAGACAACACCATGACCATAAAACTTACAAGTTCGGTTCCTTGCTGCTAAGAGGCTAGAAGGTTGTGTATCATGAAGCACAGGCTACATCTCAAAGAGGAAAGCAGCGATGTCCTTCCTTTCTATGGTCTTTCATAGCGCTTGAGAGTGTTTGGCTCTATATAATTATTTTGTATGGGATTTCTGAAAGTGCCTATTGGTGCTGTTTTTTACTTTTATCTCAAAGATAGCACTTCAGTTATTTTTTATGATAACATGATAGCATTAATGTTAATTTGTTGCCCTGGCTATTCAAAATTGGTAATAGCGACTTCCTAACAACAAAATGTAAAATAAAGGGAAGGCTCAGATATGTCTTTGGCATGTGGCATGATGATAAAAGGAATTTCAGTGCAAAGTAAATAATAATGTGTCCATTCATGGAATGAAAACTGGGCTGTGAATTCTGCAAAGAAACTAAATGTGTGTGATAACTTTTTAAATGTAGATTTCCCCTCTGCCTTCCCCTGTGGTATTACACATTATCATTTTCCTCCAACTTTCAGGAGAAAAGGATATCCACAAATGCATCAACATGCTTCACATTTTTCCTGTAAACTTGCCTTGCTTATCCCAGCGAAGTTCATACACAGAGCAGAGTACAGGGAGCTAAACTGAGGGCTCTGGGAGGGCATCTAGAAAACCTGAGTCTGTCATGTACAGACACCTGTCATGTGCCTGACATGTACAGGCACATCTTGGAGTTACTTCAGGGTCCATTTTAGACCACTGCAATAAAGCCAGTGTTGCCAGACAGCGAGTGGTAATGTTTACCTGGTGAAGGGTCTTGCCTTCAACTTGTAAAAAAAATAAAAATAAAAAAGAGAGAAATCTATGGAGTGCAATAAAGTGTTGCACAATAAAACCAAGATAGGCCTGTATATAAAAATGCAGCCTAAATCTCTCTCCTCCAATTGTTGAACAAAGTTATTAGAGTGGGAAAGGTGGTAATCATTTAAGTAAATATGATTTTTGGAGGGAGCGCTTCGTAAGACACTAAGCACTTACACTAAGCAAGAGGTATACTCGGACCCTTTTGGCTCGAATGCCCTTTCCCATCTGCGCCATTCCTATTGGTCCTCCTCAGACGAATGTCAGTGTCATTTTGTTTTTGAGCTGGCAGTCCCCTGCTCCTCCCTACTCTTACATGCTTCACCATAGCCTTCATAAATGTGACATGTTATCAACTGTATCACATTTTATTTTTGCTATTTACAAGTTAGTCTTTCCTAAACAAGTGTGAAGTTTCTCTCCAGCAGAACTGGATTAAATTTACTTTGTTTCCACAACCAAGTCAGAAGCTGATTCTTGGAAAAGGTCCATAAAAGTCAGTATGTTAACTAAGAAAAGAATAGAGAAGGACCCAACATACTAATGTCAGAAATGAAAGCAGGCACATCGTTACAGATCCCACGGGCATTAAAAGAATAAAGAAATATTGTGGAAAAACCCGGTACTCCCAAGTTGGATGGTCTGGATGAAATAGACCAGTTCCTTGGAGGACATAGTCTGTCAAATCTCACACGAGAAGAAATACAAACATAAATAGGCCTGTAACTACTAGCCATTGAATCAATAATTAACCACCTTCCGAAGCAGGAAGCTCTGGGTCCAGATGCAGCTACTGGTGGATTCTACCAAACATTTAAGGAAGAAATGCTATCAAATTTCTACAATCTCTTCAGAGGATAGAAGCAGAGGGAATACTTTCTAACTCAGCCTCTGAGGCCAACATTATCCGAATAGCAAGACCACAGAACAGACATTATAAGAACGACAGACTGATTATCTCTCATGAACATAGGATGCAAAAAATCTCCACAAAATATTGGCAAATCAGCTCCAGCAATGTACAAAGAGAATTGTACATGACAATCAAGTGGGATTTATTGCAGGCACACAAAGCTGGCTCAATATTCAGAAATCAATTCGTGTCATCCATCACGTCAACAAGGTGAAAAAGCACAATCACACGATCATATCAACAGGCACAGGAAGAGCATTTAGCAAAAACCAACACCCGTTCATATGGGAACACGCCGTACCTCTGTCCAGCTTTGTCGTGAACTGAAACCTGCCCTAAAAAATGAAGTCCATTAAAATTTAATTAAACCAGAAATTGCTTGCTTGTAAAGTTGGCTTTGTGTTCGTTCGGAATGAGCTGCCAGTTGAATCAACTTGATCACATTCTGAAACGACCAAAGTTTCCGGGCACATTCCTCATGCTGGGGCTCGGAGCCCCTTAGTGGCACCGCTGGGCCCTGCCTCCATGCCACTGCATGCCACGCGACATGGGCACCCGTGGCAATTTTCTTAGCCTGCCTGGGTTCCTTCCCGGCGGTCCGGAGGAGCGGCAGGTGCTTTGTGGCTCCGCCTGCAGGGAACTGTAGCGGGGCAGCTGACAAGGGGACCGTGTGCGGAGGTGGCAGCTGCGCTGACAGTCAGCGTGGGGCTTGATGCCCTGAAAGGAGCGCAAGTGTGAACTTTGCACCGTCACTTCTCCTTCCCCTCACGGGTCAGCCGTGACGAAGGACCAACCTCCTTGGCATCTTCTTGCCCTCCCTCCAAAGGTGACAGCTTGGGCACTGTGTAGTCGGTGTTTCCACGTGCAACTGGGTGTGTGCCAGACATGAAACAGTGATCCCCAAGTGTTGGAGTCCAGGCGGGCCCCCTGGAGCACTTGCTGGAAGCAGATTGCTGGGCTCCATCTTCAGAGCCCCTGATCCGTTGGGTCCAGGCTTGCGTCTGAGAGTTTGCCTTCTTCACAGCAAGTTGCGTGTCGCGCTGGTGCCGTGGTGCCCGGGGCTGCACTTGCAGAAGCTCTGCTTTAGAAGGGGTCCACCTAGACAACAGAGGAAGACGGTGCTGAGGCACCAGGAAGTACATCCCTTTCCCCGGCTTTTAAAATAGCCCTGCCTGGTGTAGCTCAGTGGATCAAGCCCGGCCTGCGAGCCAGGGGGTCGCCGGTTTGCTTCCCAGTCAGGGCACATGCCTGGGTTGCGGGCCAGGCCTCCTGTTGGGGGTGTGTGAGAGGCAACCACACATGGATGTTTCTCTCCCTCTCTCCCATTCTTCCCCTCTCTAAGGATAAATAAATAACATCTTTCAAAGAAAAGATAGCTCAGAACATTTTCTCCTGAAAGAAAATACAGCCAGTGATCCACATGAGAAATATAGCGCGTGCAGCTTTCTCTGAAGGCTCTGGCAACGGTCGTGTGAAATGAGAACAGAGCTGGGAGGAGGTGGAGAGCGATGTCAGCTATAAAAAATGGGAACTTGGCTGCCCAGTTCCAAATCAGTTCTTATGTTTCTATTCCCGTTTGTCCATCTCTGGATGGCTGCATGGTCTCCTCAAGTGCTAACTGCCTGGCTTCTGGCAACACGTAGCAAGCTTCTACAATAAACCTATTGCTTTTGAAAGCTTGGTCATTTTTGCATATGCTTGAGGGTGTTCTGGAACGGTTGGTAACTGACTCCTATTTTTTCCTCCAAAATCTTATCACGCATTCCTTTCATGTCAGAAATACCTGGGTGCTGTACATTTGGTTATCGAAACAGAAATAGGTGCCTTTGGGAGTAAACAGGGCCCTGGGTCTGTGTGAAAGAACAGGTGAGTCATCGCAAGGGTTTGTATGCGAAGTGGAGGATTTATATGTTGTTTCTCTGCTAAAAGCCTGACAGAGAGAGGTAAGGGGAGGTCCAGGTCTCTTCTTCCCACGAGCTGGCTGGTGGGTGACCTGTTACAGTGGTGTAATGACAGGAAGCCTCATATCACAGTTTCTTAGATACTACTTAGCTACCTGGCAAAAAGAAAGAAATGGAAACAGGAGTCGAGCATATCTACTGTCTAGTCCTTGGGAAGTCGGGGGGCCCCTGAGGAGAACCTGCCTGAAGAGTTCCCTTGGAAACAGACATGGTGCCAGGTGCCGGCTGGACCAGCCACGTAGTGCCCTGTCAGGTGCGCAGTGGGCAAGGGCGAGGGCTTTAGCACAAGACCACATAGTTTGGCAGAATTCAGAATATTATCCTTCGTTAGACCACTGCTTCCCAGTTCTTACTATTTTCTCATGCAACATGACCTGCACAGCCTTCCTAGTCCCCCAGTTCTGTAACACCCCTTACTGCTTTAATGAAAAGTGGTTTCCGACACCCTATGCTAATTAACAAACCCTCTGGTGCAGATTTACTTATTTATTATTTATTTTTATTCTCACCTGAGGACATGTATTCATTTCTGTGGGTGGGAGAGAGGGCAGGGGATGGTATTCATTGATGAAAGAGACAGACAGACAGACTGGCTGAGGAAGGGAGAGAAACCTGCATGAGTTGCTTCCTACAGGCATCTGGACTGGGGACAGTGAGTGGACCCGCAACCTAGCTATGTGCCCTGACCAGGAATCGAACCCCCAATCCTTCGGTTATGCAATGATGTTCCATCCAACTGAGCCGCCCCTGGCCAGGCTCCTGCCGCAGATTTGGATAACACGTTTGAAGGGCTTACCTTGGCTGCTTCTGCAGAGTGGGTTCCCTAGTAGGTGCCTTTACGTGTGACCTAATTGTCTTTAGGATATGGGTTAAAATTATGTAACTATAGTCATGTCGCCATTTGGTTCCAGTTATAAAAAGAAGGTGGCAGAAGTGAAGGATGAAGTTCTACAGGTTAGTCACAGAGGCATCTAAAAAAATTGGGGTAGCTTCCCCATGATCAAATGTATAGTGCATGTTACAGGTATTGGAGGTTCAAGAAACAAAAGTTTGGAGACTCTTCGTGTTTGCTGAAGTAGCATAATATGAAATTTGGAGGTTTTGTGTATGAGTTTGGTTAGCATGTAAGAAAGTATTATAAAAATAACTGTAGCATTTTCAAATTCCATCCTGAAGTCCTATGATTGTAGATTCTCTAAGGCGAAAAGAAAAAAGCTAATGAGAGAAAAGGCATGCTAGAAAAGTTGGAAGGATTTTTCAGAGGGAATATGATGTTATTTTTCACACTTTTCTAGTCCTTGTGTTACCAAGCAAAGTGGGGCTGTTTCACGTGGTGCCTTGGTGCAAGACCCGACAGTCGGTGTTGAGACAAACAGGTCTTCATTTCCAACATTCCAACCAGGGCTGGGCGCACTTCAGCTCATATTGGAGCCCTGCTCTCCCAGGAGGCCCAGCTCTTCCCTTGTTCCCCAAAGGCCGGGTGCCATCCCCGAGCCCAGTAGCTCCCCATCCCTTACCTGTGAGCTGTCGCCTTCAGGGCCTGGGGTACGTTGTCCTCAGCCTCCATCCAATAGTCTAGGGAAGCATGTGCCGAGTTGCACTGGATCCTGGTGACGTCCAGGAGAGGCTCAAGTCCTATGTCCCCTCCATAGGTTCCAAGTTCCAAGAGCCCAGCTAGAGTCCCGGCCTGCAGGGCGAGTCCTGGGTGGCTTGGGAGTCAGCTGGAGCCGCGGGACAGAGCTGAGCAGCTGCTTCCTTCCCCACCCAGCCCGCAGGGCCATCCGGACTGCAAACTGCAGCACTGCTGCTCACATGGCCGGTACAACCTGCTGCTCCATCATGCTCCTCCAACACGCTCCTTCCATCGTGCTGCTTCTCATGAAGGATGCAAGGCCTTCTTCCCAGCCCACTTCATGGCGGACCTGGGGAGGGCCCTCCTTCGTCCACAAACAGCACAGGCCCTGCACCTCCTTTCAAAGGGCAACCCCTCATTTTAATGCTGACCCGGAGCACCGTACCTCATGGTTATGAAAAGTATCTTAAGCCGTACCCAGCATAGGTCCCCTTTGAGAGAGGCTTGACTATCTCCCTGTCGTTGATGTGCCAAACCCCTCAACCAGATCCTCTCCTTCTGCCACTGTTACACTGGTGCCACACTTGGGCCATGCTGACACCAAGCACTGCATTTGGTCAGTGAAAATGGCGCCAACACAAAAGGGAAGTGCCCACTGCTGCCTTCCCTCTTTTATCCAAAATCTAACTGTAACTGTAATCTTGTAAAGAAGATTTTATTTATTTTTTAGAGAGAGGAGAAGGGAGGGGGAAAGAGAGGGTGAGAAACATCAACGTCTGGTTACCCCTGGCCCACCACCCAGGCGTGAGAACCTGGGTTGTCCCAACCAGGAACTGAACAGCGACCCCTTGGTTCACAGGACAGCACTCGATCCACTGAGCCAGAGAGGCAGGGGCTGTAAATGTGATTTAAAAAATTTCTATACTATTGCGTTTTATTTTTAAGATTTTATTTATTTTAGAGAGGGGGGAAAGAGGGAGAAAAACATTGATTTATGGTTGCCTCTCATGCACCCTCAACTGGGGACCTGGCCCGCAACCCATGCATGTGCCCTGACTGGGACTTGAACCAGCAACCCTTTGGTTCACATGCCCACCGAGCCACACCAGCCAGGGATAAATGTGATTTTCGTGTGTGTGTGTTGACTTTTGTATACTGAAAAGATTATTTACGGGCAAATTTTTGGACTAACTTAATATCCTATATACTCAAGTTACATACTCAAAATCTTTTTTTTTTTTTTTTAAGATTTTATTAACTATTTTTTAGAGAGAGAGGAAAAGGGTAGGAAGAAAGGGAGAGAAACATCCATGTATGGCTGCCTTTCACCTGCCTCCAGCTACAGACCTGGCTGGAGACCTGGCTTGCAACCTGGTTATGTGCCCTGGCTGGGAATCGAACCAGCGACCCTTGGGTTCACAGGCCAGTGCTCAATCCACTGAGCCACCAGCCAGGGCCTGTTTCTTATTTTTTAAAAATCGTTTTAAATTTAACATAAGTTAAAGTCATTTTTATGAGGATAAATTTCCTTCAATATTTAAAATAGCATTTCTATATTTGTTTTAAAATCCTTCAGTAGTGTCTCCAACCTTTCCAAGTATTTAAAATTACAGGTACATCTTTTGTGCTCTTAAACGCTCCAGCACCATTCATAAATTCTTAATGCATAAACCCAAATTTACAGCAATTACTCAAGTCCACATTCTATTATTTACTGAATTTATTGGGGTGATATTGGTTAATAAAAGTATATGTTTCAGGGGCACAATTCTATAACACACCCTCTGTATATTGTACTGTGCGATCACCACCCCAAGTCAAGTCTCCCCCGTCACCATTTATCCCCCCTCTATCCTTTTCTACCTCCCCTCACCGTCTATGGTCTTGTCTCTATCAGGGTTTTCTTTTTTCACTTAATTCCTTCATCTTTTTCGCCTAGCTCCCCAACCCCCCTCCCTCTGACACCTGTCTGCTTTCTACCTGTGAGTCTGTTTCTGTTTTGTTAGTGTATTTTGTTTCTTAGGTTGCTTAGATAAGTGAAATCATATACTACTTGTGTTTCTCTGACTGGCTTATTGCACTTAGCGTATTGCTCTCCAGGTTGTTTGTGTTGTCATGAAAGGCAAGAATTTCTCCTGTCCTTCAGCTGGGTGGCACTCCATTGTGTAGCGTGTCATAGTTTTTATCCAGTCATCTACCGGCGGGCACTTGGGCTGCTTCCGAAGCCTGACCATTGTGAATAACTCTGCAATGAACATAAGGGTGCTTATATTCTTTTGAATTAGTGTCTCCATTTCTTCAGATTTTTAAACTGGAATTTCAAGCCTAAACTATTAGGTATTCCATGCACCAAATTCTCTTAAATAAATGAAGTATTTATAATACAAAATATATTCATATTGACTCTAATATGGTGGGATTGATTTATTTCATTTCTATACTTGACTCTAAGTTTTCTTTTGTTAAAAGACACCCATTTCTGGCTGGTATGGCTCAGTGGATTGAGCACCAGCCTGTGAACCCAAGGGTCAATGGTTTGATTCCAGGTCAGGGCACATGCTTGAGTTTAGGACCAAGTCCCCAGTTGAAAGCATGCGAGAAGTAACCAGTCGATGTAGCTCTCACACATGGATGTTTCTCTCTCTCTTTCTCCCTCCTTTCCCCTCTCTCTATAAATTAAAATTTTGAAAACAGATCAAAAACAGACATCCAATAAGGGGAAAATAATTCTAAGCAGGGCAAGTTGGGGGTCCCCATCTTTCTTTTTTAAGATTTCATTTATTATTTTTAGAAAGAGGGGAAGGGAGAGAGGCAGAGAGGGAGAGAGACATCAACATATGGTTGCCTTTCATTTGCCTCCAGCTACAGACCTGGCTTGCAACCTGGTTATGTGCCCTGGCTAGGAATTGAACCAGCAACCTTTGGGTTCACAGGCTGGTGCCTTATCCACTGTGCCACCAGCCAGGGCTGGGGGTCCCCATCTTAATCTCCCCAGGTTTTCATTCAGCCCTGCTGCATAGTCCTAGTCTTTATACTTGTGATACTGATGTGATATCCCCATCTCTGGAAATAGCCCTATTTCTTGATCAGTGTGTCTCAATCTTTAACATGCACAGGAATCGCCTGGGGTCCCCCCAAAATGAAGATTTTGGTTCAGGAAGTCCGGGTGGAGCCTGTGTTTATCACCAGCCCTGAGGTCATGCCTAAACTGCTTTAGAAGGTCACTGTTGAGTAGTGTGTGTGGTCTTTGATTCAAGTGGCATTTTGCATAATTCTTCCATATATGCAAGGATGACTTCCTCCCCCAAAGAGCTATCTAGCTTCCTGCACAGTTTGATTGGTTTTGCATTTCTTCAACTCTCTTGTGATATTCAAATGTAATCCCCATTAGACTCTGCAGACTTCTCCAAGCTTTGTGGCACTGTGGTCATAAAGTTAAAAGAATCCTTGAAGATTAAAACTACTCAGACTCACTTAAAGGGAAAAAATGATTGCTCTTAAATAAATGCATAAAATACTTCACCACCACCACGCGTCCCTGGAAAAAGAAGCTAGAAGGGACAATATAAGGTGGCCCAATGGATAAATTGAACTCTCTTGAGTTTTATAAATATGTATAAGGTCCAGAATTTTAAAAACTTGCTTCCTGTATCTGAATTATTTTTATTTTTAAAAAGATTTTATTTTTTAGAGAGAGGACAAGGGAGGGAGAAAGAGAGAGAAAGGTGGGTTGGTTGCCTCTCATGCCCCCTAGCTGGGGACTGGCCCCCAACCCAGGCATGTGCCCTGGCCAGGAATAGAATTATCGACCTTTCTGTTAGCAGGCCAGTGCTCAATTCACAGAGCCACACCAGCCAGGGCCTAAGTGAGTTTTAGATGTTTACAGATAATTTGTTTTGATTGAAGATATGCACACAGATGCAGGTTTGTTGGTTTTTAAAAACATTTTTTTAATTTTATCGTTGCTGTATTACATCCATCCCCTTTTTACTCCCGTCTGTCTCCTTCCCCACCCACCCACTCCCCCACAAAGCCAATCCCACTTGTCCATGTCCATGGTTTGTTTTGTTTTAACATAATGCCTGTGCCTCCTCTCCTGTCCTCAGGACTCCTTATTGGATTGTTAGGGAACACAGCTTTCTGGATGATTTTTTCAGTCCATTAAGTGGGAAGCAGTGCATCTCATAGAGTGAGCTTTTTACTGAAACTAGCTAATGCCAGGCCATATTTCTCACTCACATCTCCTTAGTGAAGCAGGCACCTTAAATTTTAGGAAAATGCTTATGTGTGTCTGTGTGTGTGAGCAGTTTTGTCTTTTATTGACTGCCTCTTGGGAACAGACAACGAGCAGGGAGCGGTCTTGAGTGCCTGCCCTAGGTCATGCTCCATGCTCTCACAGAAGGCCCGAGTAACACACCTGTTACCTGCCTGGCCTTCCAGGCACTTCAGTGGGTCTTCTCACGTAGTATTCACAGGGGTATACTTTTGTACAGACTGCCAGCAGCAGGTTTCTGTGGTTGATTTACAGGTATTTTGACCCAGCAATTGCACTTCTAAAAATCTGCACAAAGACTTAATTGGACAGGTGTGCAGGTTTGTTCAAGGCTGTTCGTTGGGGTATTGTTCACCCCAGAGCAAAATGTCAAAAACCACCTAAAAATTCATTAGTATGAAACAGTCATACAGTGGGAATAATATGTATTCATTATAAATGTATAGCAATCACCACGGAAAAGAGCTGTAATATATTGTTAAAAGAGTAACACAGACTTCAAAGATGTAGTTATGGTGGGATCACATTATTGCAAAAACAAACAAAAAAAACAAGGAACCAAGTGAACTCATGACTCTCACACATATGAAAAAAATGAGCCAGGTGGTGGCCCAGTGGGTTGAACACTGGTCTGCAAACCAAAGGGTCTCCGGCTTGATTCCCAGTCAGGGCACAAGCCTGGCTTGCAGGCCGGGTCCCCAGTTGGTGGCCTGCAAGGGGCAACCACACATTGATGTTTCTCTCCTTCTCCTTCTCCCTCCCTTCCCCTCTCTCTAAAAATAAGTAAATCTTTTTCAGAAATGAGCATATAATAAAGATTTAAATCATCATTTATTAGGGAGGGAACCAGTAAGATGTTAGAATAGTTCAAAAGTGATCCAAAGAGTGGCCTATTTATAGACCAGGAATATTGAAATGAATGTGCAAATGGGCGCAAAGGTGGCTTCTTCAGTAGTGGGAAAGGGAGTCCCGGCCACCTCCACATTACTGAGTTGATTTCCCCTCTATAGACGCATGTAATTTTGCATTGGGATTGGTTGTCCACAGATTCCAGAGTTGCAAACTAGTTCACAGGCAAGGAAAGGTTCAGACCTTGGAAAGGTGTGTTCTGAAGCTTAAGAGCCTGAACAGGCTATGATTTTCCCTTAAATCACAAACTTTCTCTGCATATATGTCTCTACACAGCCTGGAATAAGAACAGAAAGATGATTAGTTATCTCTGGATGGGAAGATTTTGTTATTAATTTTGTATTTTTTCTATTTTCCTGTATTTTGACTATTTCTAAAAGAGCATGTACTATTTTTTTATAATCAGAAAAATCCTACTTCTGTACTGAAAAATAATGGCCAATTCTCTTCTCGTAGTTTTAGTAAATCCTTCAACAACAGCAAAAGCAGTGACCATGCTACCTAGCAGCTGTCTAAGGATACCGTGATTAAGATAATAGGATGTGAGCCCTGGCCGGTGTGGTGCAGGGGGCTGAGCACTGGCCTGAGAACTGAAAGGTCGCTAGTTGATTCCTGGACTGGGCACAGGCCTGGGTTGCTGGCCTGGTCCCCAGGTGGGGGCCTGCTGGAGGCAGCCGATGGATATTTCTCTGGCACATCAATGTTTTTCTCCCTCTCTCCTCCTCTTTCTAAAAAATAACAAAAGGTGAGCGAGGGCCAGAGAATGTGCAGGGTGGTTAACAGTCCCCTTGCTAAACTGCTGTTTCCGGCTGGCCCTTCCATTGATTGATTTGCGCTCACACCTAAAATATCCCCCTTGCAGGAGACAATGATGAAGTCAAGGTGCTTTGGCCTGTCAGCAGCACTTTCAGCTGTATCCCTCAATAAATGAAGTGCCAAGAACTTGCTCATGTTTTCTGGGCCTTTTTAAGTTGAGTCAGGAAGAATAGGTGGGAGAGGGGAGAAGGAGGCTGACTGCAGGCTGTGTCAGGAGGGAACGTGGTTCCCATTACTACTGCCGTGACAGCTATTAATGAGTAGACGTTCCCAAATGTATGCGACACCCCCCTGGGATTCATGGGCTTATTTATGGAACTGATGTGAAAATTGAACAGCTTTATCTTTCCTCAATTTTACAGTGGTAAGAGGATAATAAACATGATGATGGCTTACACCATTCCATAGGTGTTTGCTTAGGTATTGATTATTGCCTACAGATCTGTGGTCTTTCTCTGCTCCAAGTGTTTTGGCTTTTCCCACTTCTCACACCATCGTGACTCTGGCTGTAACCCTCATTTCCTTGCGGCTTGCCAAACTGCAGCTCCTTTTTGGTGCCAAGTTTTTCTTATAACCCTCATCCTGATGAGAGATTTGCAGAGAAGTTGGCCACGGGTACAATACAGTGTGTATCTTGACAGTGCACGTGTAACATTGTTAATACCCTGAGACTGTTATATTCATCTCCCATGATTAAGATCACATCAATAATTAAACAACAGTCTCTTGCTCTTCTTGGGTTTAGCTCAGAGCTGTATGCGTGTTGGTGTCAAAATGTTTCTGTTAAATGAATGAATAATGCTTATTTATATCAACGTTATGTATCACCTTTCTGGAGTAGAGCTCTGTGTGGCTATGCAATAGTCTGCCATCAGAAGGAACAGTTTCACCTATAAGAAACATGGGTGGGGGGAGCAGTGTTCACATTTGACTTGGAGATTTAGTTCTAAGAATGTTCTATCTCCTACAATGCTGGGCAAACTTCCCATGATGCTTAGCACACCAGCCCTTAGGGAGGAGTGGCTTTGGAAGAAAGGAAGCAAGAGGCAAATTTGGTCTTGGATGCCAATAGTGTCCCCCTAAATTTCATGCCCTGGTACCTTTGAATGTGGCCTTATTTGGAAATAAGGTCTGGTCCTGGCCGGGTAGATCAGTTGGCTAGAGCATTATCCAGATACCCAAGGTTGTGGGTTTGATCCCTGGTCAGGGCACAGAGCACATACAAGAAACAACCAATGACTGCATAAATAAGTGGAACAACACCTTTCTCTTTCCCAAATCAATACATAAAAACTTAAAAAATGGGGTCTTGCAGATGAAGGCACACTAGATTGTCCAATATGACTTGGGTACGGAGAATGTGTGAAGACATAGGCACAGAGGGAGGAACACCATGTAACAATGGAAACAGGTTGGAGTAATACAAGTATTAGCCAGGGAATGTCAAGGATTGCTGGCACCCACCAGAAAACTGGAGGAAACTAGTGAGAAGGATTAATCTAGGATTCTTTCCTAGAGCTTTCAGGGGAAGTGGTGCCCTCCTGCCATCTTGATTTCAGACGTGCAGTTTCCAGACTGTGAGAGCAAATTTCTGTTGTTCTAAGCTACCCAATTTTTGATTGTTACGGCAGTCCTAGGAAAGCAATACAATGTCCCTTTCTTCATAGTGATGAAGTAGTTTAGTGTCTCATTCTCCTGGTATCCTATGCCCTTATCCCAAAGCTTTATCCATGCATTAGTCAAGGTGGAGTAAGGTTAAGCAGAAACCAGTCTAGGTAGAGCAAGCAGGAAGTGATTGAACTTGGAGAATTATCTGCTCTCACATCCAGGTGAATTAAGTAGTTGAAGATCAAGGAAACCTCGCTAAGTATCACGAACTTAGGGAGTGCAGGCAAGGCTACAAACCACCACCCGATACCTTAGCAGCTTTCAGCACTTATTAGGGTAATTCTCAGGAGCCTGCTTGGAAAATCCCAACAAAAAATCTGCATGTATCACATGTGGATGCCCACACAGCAGAGTCCTGCGGCTGCCAGTGAATAATGTTTTTTCTCTCTTCCCCTAGCAGGCCTCTGTGAATGACTTTCATTGGCAGAATGTAACTAAAAGCTTTGCTGCTAAAGGATTGTGGGAAATGTAGTTTCTAGGCTTTCAGCCCCGGTGGCACTGGACAGAGTGGCAAAGGGCAAGGGCAGAACTAAGTACAAGAGATGATATCTTGCTTACTCATCTTAATTATTTTCCTTTACAAATACAAAAAGAACAAAAGTACTTGCTCCCCTGAAAGATTGTAATGATCTATTCATTTACACCAAGGTATGGAGGATCAGTAATACCTTAAAATATTTTCCCTTCAGTACTATGATCAGAGATTTCATTCAAAGAAGTGAATCCAGCCCTGGCTGGTAGCACAGTGGATAAGGCGCCGGCCTGCGAACCCAAAGGTCGCAGGTTCGATTCCCCAGCCAGGGCACATAATAACAAGGTTGCAAACCAGGACTCCAGTCAGGTCTGTGGCTGGAGACATACATTGATGTCTGTCTCCCTCTCTGCCTCTCTCTCTTCCCCTCTTTCTAAAAATAATAAAATCTAAAAAAAAAAAAAAAAAAAAAAAAGAAGTGAATCCATTTATTGGATTCTTATTGGGAAAAAGGACTCATTTCCAACAGTGGTTTCTAATGGATCCTCAGGAATGCAAATACATTTTAGGTGTAAATCTTTGAATTTGAGGGCTTTAATCCAGTTTGGCTTTCTCTTTGTACACATGATGACATTTGGCTTTGTTGATTTTTTAAAAAAGATTTTATTATTTTTAGAAAGAGGGGAAGAGAGAGAGGCAGAGAGAGAGACAGACATCAATGTATGGTTGCCTTTCACCTGCCTCCAGCCACAGACCTGACTGGAGACCAGGTTTGCAACCTGGTTATGTGCCCTGGCTGGGAATCGAACCTGCGACCTTTGGGTTCGCAGGCCGGCGCCTTATCCACTGTGCTAGCTTTGTTGATTTGTTTGTTTGTTTTTACACAGATATATAAATGAGAGGACAATCATTCGGGTTCAGTTCCTTTTCATTTTCTGTTGCTGGTGTTTGTTTTTTTAAGGATTTTTTATTTCTTTATTTTTAGAGAGAGGGAAAGGGAGGGAGGAAAAAAGGAACAGAAACATCAATGTATGGTTGCCTTTCACCTGTCTGCAGCTAAGGACCTGGCTGGAGACCTGGCTTGCAACCTGATTATGTGCCGGGGCTGGGAATCGAACCAGTGACCTTTGGGTTCACAGGCCGGCACCTTATCCACTGAGACACTAGCCAGGGTTTGCTGGTAGTTTTTTAATGGGGCAGTTTTCCTCCCCCAGGCATCACCCCGGGAGACATTGTGCAATGTCTGGAGACTTTTTTGGTCCTCAGAATTGGAGTGGTAGCAGTGTCACTGGCATCAAGCGAGTAGAGCTCAGGTCGGCTGCCAGTCATCTTACAGCACACAGGACAGCCCTCCCACCACAGAGAACTGCCCAACCCAAAGGTCAGGAGTACCACAGTTGAGAGATCCTGCTGTGTGTGTGGTTGGAGGGAAAGGGTGAAGTAGATCTTTATTAATGTGACCCTTTTCTAACCTCTGGTCATCTTTAATGCTGCTACCACCTGTGTCGTCTGGCTGTCCACGGCCTGAACCCCTTCACTGTCCTCCAAAGCCCTCTGCTGAAAGGCGTGGCCAGCGTGCTCCCCCTGGCTACCTGATTCAGAACCACCATACAGGCAGGACGTCTCTGCAATCCCTTTTTCAATTCCAGGATCCCTTCTGTTTCAAAACCTTCGTTTCACTGTCTGGACACAGCCCATCCTCTGAAGGGTCTCAGGGTCTCATCACCTCTGGAAGGCCCGCTCTCTTCCCATCATCACTCTTCTCTTTACCACTGCCCTTTGCCAAATGGCGTGTGGCGACATTTTAAATGTCAGCTGGAGAAAAGTTGATGGCCTGGAAATCGGCTCCTCTCCCCGAAGCCCACCCTGCTCATTTCCATCCACTTACTTGCTCCCATGCCCGGGGCACTCACCCTGCATGTGCACAGGTGGTTCGTTGCCCTATTTGTGAATTGGGCTGACTAGATTAGTGTGTTTGCTTCGTGCTGAAGTCACTTCTCTTGGTAACTAGAGACTAGAAATTCGTAGAGGGCCAGAGCAAGGTCCCTGCAGAGCCCTTCGGTCATCTTGGATGCCAAATTGGAGCTAATGAACTGCTAAAGAAAGGCATTTTGATGATGAAAGTGGGGATCACGCAGGCTGGCAGGGATTTGCACTAAATCATCGAAGACAAATGAGGGTGTGTCCACCGGGCACACATAGCCTGAGAGGGACACTTCATAGCCTGTTCCAGCTTTTAACTACCCAGTCAGGACATGCTTTCCTCCAGCTAACCCAAATCTCTTCCCTCGTAAGGAATCAACATTGTGTAAAAATATACAGTAATAAATTTTGAGAAATGGCTTCAGATTTGCTTTGTACATAAGAAATTTATATACTGTGATTTCTCTTCAACTTAAGATTTTTATTTTTATCTGGAAAAAATTGCTAAGCTAGGGCTTTTGGCAAGGGGATTGGAATTCAGGATAAATGAGGAGCTTGTAGAGACGATCGACTGTATACGAGGTAAGAAAAATAGTTTTAATTCTTGGCGAGTACTCGCAGGGTGTTGCCGTGCAGCTGACTTGGAATGCCAGCGGCTCTTCTAAGATGACTGATGTCAGGGCAGCTTATTTCTTTAAAGGCACCATCTCCTTTCTGTATTAAAATGGTGTATTGTAGTGTTTCCTTCGGAACTTCCCACAGGGCAGCTGTGAAATTATGCAACTTCACAGGGCCATTCTGTCTACCTCAGCATGACCCCTCTCACCATCGAAATGAATTTTCAAGATTTGTGCAACTTACTGAGCAAAGAAGGATGGAGCATCTCTTGTGTGCTCAGGCACCATGTCAGCTAATGACAGATTCAGGGAAGAAGACCCTGTTTTAACCTGCAAGGGGCATTAGAATCCAGCCGGGAACTGAGACGTGTAAATAAGGCCCTTCAGGAAAGGCATGCGGCCCTCTCTCTAGCAGCGTGTGTCAGATTCAAAGGGAAACATTTGGTACATCACTTTCTAATGAGCATGCTTCTCCGCATTCTTTGGGCGCAGAAGGCTTTGGATGAAGATAAGCCTGGTGTCACACCTGGTCCCTACCACTGTGTGTGAACACTCTGAGCCTCAGAACTTACCCTTGCGAGGGGAAAGAAATCCTATCTGCCTTATAGATCATTGGTGTGATGACATCAAATCAAATTAAATTAGATGTGCTTTTAAAGTGCTAAGCAAAAAGCCCTGGCTGGTGTGGCTCAGTGAATTGAGCCCCGACCCTGTGAACCAAAAGGTCGCCAGTTCGATTCCCAGTGAAGGGACATGCATGGCTTGCGGGCCAGGTCCCCAGTTGGGGGTGTGTGGGAGGCAGCCAATTCATGGATCTCTGGTGCAACAGAAGTTTCTCTCCCTCCCTCCCTCCCTCCCACTCTTAAATAAGAGAGTAAACAAATCAATATCTTTAAAGTGCTAAGTAAAGGGCCTATCATTGAGTAGGTACTTAATAAATGTTTCTGTCTTCTGTCTTTGATTATTCAAGTATAGTATTATATAAGGAACTTAAAAAAGGTTGATTTACTTTTTAGAGGGAGGGGAAAGGAGGGAGACAAAGAGGGATAGAAACGTCAATGTGTTGCGTGGCCTCTCGCACACCCCCAAATGGGGACTCTGGGCCACCCAGGCATGTGCCCTGACTGGGAATCACACCAGCAACCTTTTGGTTGGAAGGCCAGCGCCCAATCCACTGAGCCATACCAGCCAGCGTCAATAACTTTTTTTTTAAGGGAGGGGTGAGCATTTCTTCTCAGTATCAACATTACCTCCCTTCATGTGGAGACTGCCCCAAGTCGTGAGGCTGAGCCAGCCCTATGATAGAATCTGAAGATGCTGCAAAAACCCATCTTCCCGCTGCAGAGGTGTGGCCAGATGGACACATCGACACCTGTCCTTGCGTTGGCAAGGGTTTGGAGAAGCAGGGGCCACAGAGAATCCGTCCTGTTGGCAAAGTATGTTGGCTTGTGAGAAGCCTCAGTTGCTATAGTTGTAGCAGAGGCAGTTCAAGTCCATGCTGGTGGCCCCCACTGTGCAGATGTTGGCATCAGCCGTCAGTTGCAGCAGCAGTGGTGTCGTCAGTGTCCTGAGCTGCGATGTGACTTTTTTACTTTTACACATGGGCTGTGAGTCCCCCTTAGTAGATTGCTAGATTGCTCCAACCCAACCAGTGAGCCACCGTGCGACCAGCGCCCACTACACGTCTCAAAGCCACATGTCATTATCTTCCTTCCTAAACAAGTCTCCTTCCAGTCTCTTCTCGGTCAAGGGCCACCACTGTCATTTTCCCAGTTGGTTCCAGAAACCTGGAAACTGGACTTGAGTCCTCACTCTCCCTAAGCACTTCCCTCCCGACTAGCTTCGAGTCATAACCATTCTGCCTCCCATATGTCTCACTATTTTGTCCCAGTTCTGTTACCCCTCTCACTGGGCCCAGGCTCATCCTCACCTCTCACCCAGGCACAGCAGCACCTTCCTCCTGGTTCTCAGCCTGGGGTTGCCCATACCACCTCTTCCTCCCTGCTGTGTCTGGTGACATTTGGTTAAGTGCAGACCCTCTGGCTTTCAATCCCCTGATGAGTCCCCACTGCCTTCCCACAGATTCTGTGGTAACTGCTATGCTTACTTTTCTGACTCTCATGCATTGAGTACTCTAGTAATACTCTTATTCCCTAACAGAAAAATAAAATAGCCCCAGTGGACCGAATGCATGCTGTATTCTATCTACTATAAGCCATGTACATAGTCCTCACAAGTGTCAGTGGAAGTAAGTGCCATCTTTCAGAGGAAGACACTGGGACCACAGCAAAAATGGCAACTATGGCCTTTTTCCCAAGCTTATGCCTTCAGCCAGGCCTCTGCCCCTTCTGCTTTTACTAAATTACTTTCTGCTGGTTGAATAAGACTGCTTTCTCCCAATTCTATTCACTTGACTGTTCCTTTCTTCCTGCTTCACATGGCACCCTTCTTTATTCCGCAACTTCAGTGTTATTTGCTGCTCCTTCTGGGATGGACCTCTTCTGAGGAGCCGTTCCCACTCTCCCTGCCCCATCACCAAGGGCCCCGTCACCAAGGGCCCCACAGGCCCTCTGCGATAGGACTTTTAATGCTGGCTCTGGGAGTGTTGCCTCCAAACCTGGTTCCCAGGACCATTAGGGTAAATAAGAAAAACCAAAACCACACCCCACAAAAAATACCTTTCAAAGTGAGAGGCAACAAAAGAAGAGCTAGTCGGGAAGCAGCCTGAAGCTCAGAGAGTATTGCCATTAGGAGACAAAGGCCAAGGGTGTTGCTGAGAAAGGAAAAGGGAACAGTTGCATCAATAGAGGGAAGCCATTTATATTGGTGGAGGTAACAGGACATAGTGGTGCTGGTGCTAAATAATGCTCATAATTTCCAGTCTGGTAGTCTTCAATCCTGCAGCCATTGCATCTGCTTTCCCGTTATCCTTGTAAACAGTACTTTGGGGCTCGGTGTCACCCTATGCCTGGTCCATAAGTTGTTTTGCCCTGTTCTAACATCTAAAAATTAGAAGCATAAGATATGCAAGGCGGTTGTCCTGGATAGGCAGCTCTGGCTCCATTTTAAAGTGGCTCCATTTATTATTTTTTGACATGACCTTCACCAACAGCCTTCATGAACAACCACATTTCCTTTAATTAATTTTTCAAGTTTGTATAGTCCACATTCTGTTTCTGTTGCTCACAACTCAAACTTTTGACTGATGAAAATATTGTTACAGAATAATAATGAGTTTGGTGGTACTGTAGAGATGTCTTATAAGTTATCAAAGAAGGAGAGACTGTTCCCTTGCACACTAAACAGAGACTTATAATGGTCTCTTTTCATTTAGTTGCAATTTTTTTCTTTATTTTTTATAAGATTTTATTCATTATTTTTAGAGAGAAGGGCAGGGAGGGAGGAAGAAAGAAAGGAGAGAAGCATCAGTGTATGGTTGCCTTTCACCTGCCTCCAGCTGGGGACCTGGCTGGAGACCTGGCTTGCAACCTGGTTATGTGTCCTGGCTGGGAATTGAACCAGCAACCCTTGGGTCCACAGGCTGGTGTCAATCCACTGAGCCACACCAGCCAGGGCTGCAATTTTTATTTCTAATCCTTTCTTATTCCTTTATTGTTGCATGTCATTTCTTATTAGAACAAATAATGGTGTCCCATAGTTTCCATTGTTTTGATGCTCGATCTACATGACAGGGAGAGATATACCTTGTAGAAATGCCAACACTTACCATGCCATATGCAGAGAGAAACAATTCTGACTTTCCATTTTTGGCATAGAAATGCTTCACTATTCTTTATTAATATTCCATTATAAAACCTGACTGTTAAACCTCAGGCTCTTTGCTATCTATAGAGATTTATTAATATTTTAACCAAGGCTGTGAAATAGAAAAGGGGAGTAGCTCTTTAATGAAAGAAATCAACCACCATCACAACAATCAATCAATTAATCAAACACTTATCTCCCACCACAAAGCAGAAAGCACCATGTTTCCTGAAAAGGAGGAGCATGTTGGGTGAGACCCACATTACCTCGCTCTTCTGTTCGGAGTGCTTCCCAGTTCACCAGTGCTTCCCAGTTCACCAGTCGCATAGAGATGGAGTTCAAACAGCAGCTGGCCTTCTCATTTTGTGTGGGAGAGTCAGAGATTACAATTCCAGGCTGCTAAAATACCCGGGAGTTGAGAGAGGGAATTCTGGAAATGTGGAAGCCCACCATCTACATACAGAAATCCCTGTGTTGACTCGTAAACTGCATATGCAGCTCAGAACGTTGTAGTTGGCAAGTTAAAGACCTGAGGAGAGATTTTACCATTGGCCTGGTGCTGAAAAAACAGATTGGAGCACCAGTCCTGCCAAAGGCTAGCAACTTGGTTAACTGCTTGAAGGTTTTCATCGCAGCCCCAGGACTGGTATTCCAGGAATGAGGAGAGTGGCCTTGAAATAAAGACAATTGAAATAGGCCCCATCTGAGAAGATCTAAACACCAAGCCTCCATGGAGTTAACATGATCCTCTAGTAATATAACTGATTACAACAAATATCGACACTTTTCATAGGAAGATAACAGAATCCAAAATGTACATTTACAACATATCATCAGTAATGTCCAATATGTAATTACAAATTGATGGACATGTAAGAGGCAGGAAAATAGAACCCATAATCAAGAAAGGAAAATAGTAGCTGAAGAGCCACATGTCACCCAGATGGTAGAATTAGCAGACAAGGGCCTTAAAATAATTACTATAATATGTTTACATATTTGTAAGAAAAGATGGCTGTGATGAGAAAAAGAAGAGGAATTATAGGAGAGTGAACTTAATCTAAAGAAAAAACAAATAGGAATCCTACAAGAGAAAAATCAAAATTATATGTTTGTTATCATATTCATTTTGGGATCCTTTCCACTTCCTTTATGAAAAACAGATTTTTTATAGCTGATTATGGGTAATTTTCATAGAAAAAAAATCCAAAGATTTGGATTTTCTTTTTTAAATCTTAAAAAAAGAAACAGATAATACCCTCCTATATTATAATAAAAGATTGCAGTAAATTAATGTTTATATAATTTTTTAATACAATTGAACAAATTATTTCAATGAAGCTACTCTACCCAATTAATCAAATTATCTATTGTATGTATTATGTATATTACCTGTATTTAAACTGTAGAGAGTAAAGCTATGAAAAAATCCTATTTGGGAGTTGTTTGGATAAATAGGGAAATAACTGTAAGAAACTACAGTAATGATTTTGAAACATTTTGGAAGGGTGATTCTGCCTGTTTGATATCAGGTAACTGAAAAAATTTGCCTTTCTATAGTTTAATTTGTAGATTTTAATTATTGAATGTAAAAACTATGAAATTAAGGATCCTAAGATCTAACACAATTAACCTCTGACTGACTTTTTCAATGGGCATAGGTGGTAAAATATTTTATTTCAGCACTTATGTGAATCTGTTTAGTGTATCTTGAATCAATATATAAAATTATCTTCAATCATAAACTATTTTCTTAAAGATCTATGATGCAGTACATGGGGATTTTAATTTGGAATTCACAGAACTAAGCATACATCCCATGTACTTTTCAATTTTGTTTTACAGGGTAATGATGTTTGAAAAAGTACATACTTTGAAAAAAAGTATATATTTTGAGATTCAAGTTTTCAACATGAAAATTGGCAAAAACAATAAAGTAAATAAAAAATCAATACCATGTACTAACTTTACTTCATAGAAATAATAATTTTCAGAACCAAAAAGTATTTTAAGAAACCATAATAATGAGAAATTGAAGTCCCCTATATTCTATGGTCACATCTATTTATATATACACCTATTTACATATACCTCATTTTTCATTGTGGACACTTTTTCACTTAACACAGATCTTTAGAGTTTAGTTTGAATACCCCAGCAGCAATGTGATGGGCTTCAGTGTGAGTCCCTTGAATGCGTTTGCAAAAATTTATCTATTTGTGCAAATTGATTGTTTTCCTCTGAACAGGGTTCCTAACTCTCAGCGATTATCAATTGTGTCCTTGGGTCCAAAAAAACAGATAGGAATCCCTACTGATAATCTTCTTCAATCATTGACAGTCAATTTTTTTTCCTATTTACTCATTGGTCCTTTTTAGGCATAAGATATGGGATCCAGAAATTCTGGTTTTAGCAAGCTTTCAGTCACTGCTGGTGACAGGGACAGTCTAACCCCCAATGAACCTGCTGCCTCAGGCGCCAGTGACTGCTACCTCCCCTAAAGGGATCCTTATCTGCAGACAGGAATTTAGCAACTACTCTCGAAATCGACTCTAATCACACTCATCAGAGCATCTGCAGGAGGTCCCTCCAACCCCCCACCCCTGCCCTAAACCACTCCCCTCTCCCCTTGAAAGTCCCTATGTTCCTATCATTCAGGGCTGATACCTTCCTGCCTTCCTGGTCTCAGCCCCACCTGTCACTCCCTAAACCTTTCAAACTCATGACATGTTGTTCTCCTGTCCTTTCTCTTCTCACTCTCTCCAGACCTAACACTCCTAACTTTTAATAATTTACAAAAGAACTCAGTTTAAAGGGATATTCTTTTTTTTAAGATTTTTTATTTAATATTTTTAGAGGGAGGGGAAGGGAGAGAGGGAGATTGATATCCATGTATGGTTGCCTTTCGCCTGGCGTGCCTCCAGCCACAGACCTGGCCGGAGACCTGGTTAGCAACCTGGTTATGTGCCCTGGCTGGGAATCAAACCAGTGACCTTTGGGTTCCCAGGCCGGCACCTTATCCACTGTGCTACCAGCCAGAGCTAAAGGGATATTCTTTTGGTCATTTCTAAGAATCATTTTTATAGATGTAGACAAATTTGTTCCGTATCAGATGTTGCTATTGTAGAAAATGAATGTCACCACCAAGTTTTCATTAAGTTCCACTTAGGCAACAATTGTTTCGTTTTCTTTCTGTGGTAGTGCCTTTGTGAATAATTATTGGACCTGTGACTTGGAGCATATCAATGCATTCATTAAAGATTGTGACATTGAGAACACTTCCCAAATACATGTACAAAACAGTAAGAAAACGTAAACTGAGAAAAGCAAGTGAACAAAAAATGCAGATCAAAAAGAAAGACAAGCCCTGGCCGGTGGCACAGTGGATAAGGCACCGGCCTGCAAACCCAAAGGTCGTTGGTTTGATTCCCAGCCAGGGCACATAACCAGGTTGCAAGCCAGGTCTCCAGCCAGGTCTGTAGCTGGAGGCAGGTGAAAGGCAACCATACATGGATGTCTCTCTCTCTCCTTCTCTGCCTCCCTCCCTTCCCCTTTCTCTGAAAAATCAATAAAATCTTAAAAAACAGAAAGCCAAGTATTGGTACATAAAATGTGTGCCTCAGTCTACCTCACTTTCGCTAAACATGCAGTTCAAACTTGGACGGATCTTCCTAGGACGCATTCACCAAGTGCTTGGCTGTGCTGCAAATGAATGCGAACTGACATTCTGGGGACTCGTGGGCTGAGTCCGCGTGTCGCTGTTGGAACTCCGCCCTTTTGCACATACTCCAGCACGCACGCACACACGCAGGTACACACGCTCCAGAAAGAGGGGAAAGAGGCAGACAACCTGCAGTTGAATTTAGACACATGAGACCAAGTGACAGCTTTAATATTCGCCAAATTTAAAGAGACAACATTCAGCGGTAAGTTGTATTTTAAAATACCAAAGGCTGCAATTTTAGACTTTCAGAAATACGAAGCTTTTAAAATGTCAAAACTCGGCATTTAGAGAAATTGCACAGATACCGTTTCAGAGTGATTGGCTCTTGCTCTGGCATTTATTTCCCATTCTCAGGGCAGGGGGAGAGCAGCTCCGCGGAGTAAGACAGGGTTGGAGTGACCGGCAGTGTTGTAGTTCATGTGAGCAGGGTTGAACCCACCAGGACCGTAGTGCTGTTGATCGATCCTCTAGCTAGAGCTGAATTCTCTGCCATCAGCCACTCCATGAGGAGCTCTGGCCAGAAAAGGTGGACCGGAAGGTTGGGCAAAGCGGGGGTATCTTCTCTAGACCTGGCTGAGTCTCCTGTATTTCCTGCCCTGGTTCTCAGTCCTCTCCTCCCTTGGTCTTGTACATGGGTGAACCAGCCCACGAGCTCCTTGATGTTGCAGGGATTATTTACAGTAACTTTGCTTTTAACTTCATATTTGGGTTCTGAAAATTACATTCGCAAAAACCCTAGTTTCTTGTGTGTTTTCAAGTTTAGTGAATACAGCCTGTTGTTCTGTTATTAAGTCTAGTAGAATGAGGACAACCAGCTTCACATTTTCTTCGCCTATTATTGAATTAATGCGTGTCCAACAAATGATACTTGTTTAAATCATCAGACCCAACAAATGATACTTGTTTAAGTAATCAGACCCTTTTTGACAGTAGTTAATTAAGTTCTCTTAAATAGTTCACGCAGCAATTATGCATATAATATGTTTTCCTCCGAGGTGTTTCCCATGACTGACAGGACAACACGATGTACAAGTGAAAACTTTCCAAGCATTCAAAAGTATTCTTACACAAAATAAACAAACAGAAGAGAAACAGACTCAACTACACAGAAAACTGAGGGTTGCCAAATGGGAGGGAGTTTAGGAGGGCTGAGTGAAAAAGCTGAACGAATTGAGGTCAGTGGGCTGAACTTGGTCTGTAAGTTCTAGTTTGTTGACCTGTGTTCTATTAATTTAAAAAATCATTTTTAGACTCCAAAAGGAATAAGTTGTAGTTCTAGTAGCTTAAAATAAAATTGAGTTGTATTATTGGAGGGGGGAGGATCTGCCTCAGAAATCAAATTCATTTATTACTATGGGTTTGGCATGGTCTCTAGGACAACTTTCACAAAAGTGAGTTCTGCAGTACACCATTTCTGTGATATATTTCACAAAAATAGCATTCCAGAGTAAAATAAGTATTAAAGAAGAAAAAATTGCTTAATCTTGCTACAGTATATCTAAAATACTATCATTTAACATGTAATAATTATGTAAGCTATTGGCATATTTTAAATTTTTTGTATTAACTCTTCAAAATCCAGTATGTAGTTGAAGTATATGTAAAAAATATGTATGGGTGTAAATGTATTTTTGCATATGTTTGGTAATATTGCAATTCATATAACTTAAAAGTAATTCTTTAAACAAATGTAGGCATTTTGGAATAATGAAAAGAAAACTTTGTATTAATATGATTCGAGAAGCTGACAGAAGGCAGTAATTGTTGAATTGTCTGGATGTGAAAGGGAAAAGAAAAGTACACATTGGTGGTTCCAGAATAGACAGGGGGATGTTAAGAGGAACAAAGGAAATAGAGAAGCCAAAGAACTTACATGCATGACTCATGGACATGAACTAAGGGGGGCATTGCTGGAGGGAATGGGGTACCGGGTGGGGGGGGCAAAGGGGGGAAAACTGGGACAACTGTAATAGCCAGATAAATAAAATATACTAAAAAAATAATTTTAAAAGATTTTATTTATTTTTAGAAGGAGGGGATGGGAGGAAGAAAGAGGAGAGAAAAATCAATGTTCTAGAGAAACATACATTGGTGGCCTCTCCTTCACCCCCAGCTGAGAACCTGGCCCGCAACCCAGGCATGTGCCCTGATTGGGACTCGAATCCTCGACCCTTCAGTTCACAGGCTGGCACTCAGTCCACTAAGCCACACCAGCTAGGGCCTGTGTTATGCTATGTTATGTTAATTTGATTTCAAGCATTTATTTTTTAGCGGGACACAGATTTCTTGTACCTAGGTGGCCATAAGATTCATTTGTGTCCTCTTTCCCTTGGAATGGAGTGCAGACCTGGTGGGCCCAGTCTCGAACCTGTGATGCAGGGCAGCGCCGTGGGGATGAAACAGAGCTGCCCTCCATGACTCCGCAGGTCCCCGTGCCACGCAGACTAGGAAAGGGAGCAGTGTTGACAAACCAGCCTAGGCTTTTTATGTGAGAGGAAAGGCTTGATTAAATTACTGTTAACCTGAAGGCAAATCTGTTTCTTAACTAATTCACTTTCTAAGAGGAATGATTTCATAACTCAGGGAATCTGAGCTTAGTGAGTCAAAAATTCTTCACTACATTATAGTTGTCATTAAAATGAACTAAGACTTTAGTAATTGCTCTTTGCTTTCATCTTTTTCTCATTGTCATGATAAATTCCTGCACTGGACACCCAGGTCTGCAGAAATTCTAATGCCCATTCCATTGGATTTTTAAATTCTCTTCATAGTTTGTTAGAAAGCCAATGACGTTTTGGTGCCTTTTTTTTTGTTTCATTTGGCTGGTGTCTCCTAAGAAGGCAGATCTGTTTGTCTGTGAGGACAAAGGACCCTTGACCCCCGACCCCAATGCAAATTGACCTGAAGCATGAAGGACAGTGGAACTGGATTCTGGAGGCGCTGGATCTAGTCTCACTCATAACCTCCTTCCTGTCACTCAGTGCCTGAGGGATAAGCCGTGGGGACAACCGCATTTCTTCCTGGTTCCTGTGCTTCTGAGTCAGTGTTGAGAACTTGCTCTGACTTCTCAGGTTTGGGATCTCTGGCTTATGTCTGCAATCTCCTTTCAAAGTGGGATCCATCCTAGGGTCTTCATTCTGGCATCAGGCTCCCATTAGGATGAAGTATGGAGCGCCTTGTGGAGAGACTTAATAAAAGGTAATTGTTTTATTCCTAATGTTTTTGAAAACTAGAATTAAGCTGTAACTTTCGGTGACATTTCTCATTGCTGGCCTTAAAAAGAACAATGTACAATGTGAATGCATTTTGCCTGAATTAATTGGCCTCTTAAAATTTGGTGGATGGATGGAGAGCATCTAGAATTTACAGAAAATATTTTGTCATGAAGAATCAGGGACATATTTTCCTCAAAAGAGGCGTTGGCCTCCTGAGGGTCCTATATGTGAGGGGTTTGATTTTGGCTTTAGGCGCTAAATGTCAGATGGGAATTTAATGATTTGTCTGGTGTTTTTCAGTTGAGGTTGTTGTTGGGTGATGATTAACCTACTGAATACCTCAAAAAATGGCCTGCATTTCAATTTTAAGAGTATGGACTTAACACCCTGGCTGGTGTGGCTCAGTGGATTGTACGCTGGCCCAGGAACTGAAGGCTCTCTGGTTCAATTCCCAGTCAGGGCACATGCATGGTTGTCAGCCAGGTCTCCAGTTGGGGGCGCACGAGAGGCAACCACGCATTGATGTTTCTCTCCCTCTCTTTTGGTTTCTCTCCCTTTTACCCCCTTCCCCTTTCTTTAAACATAAATAAATAAAAAGAAGGAAAGAGTGTGGACTTTACATATTGAGAGAAGCTCTCAGGCATCGCTTTTTACCTGTAATTTTAGGATGCTTTTTTTTTTCTCTGTAAAAGAAGAAAGTGTAAAATGTATGGCTTAACCCAATTCTGCTAAGGCAACTCTTTATATTATTCATGAAGCTGGAAATGGCTTCAGTGTTGATCTTCATTTATTTGTTTCATCTATTATCCTTAAAACCTTTGTCTTTCTCAGGCAATATTGAAGAGTATCTTTCTCTTGGGACATTGATTTAATTTATCTTTGGGCCACATCTTTTAAAAATTTAGTCTAAAGTAAAATCATACATATTTGAGAATCTGTAGCTATTTTTTTTTTTTTTTTAGAATATTGGCATTTAAGGGAATAATATAACATTTAAATTTTCCTGTTTTCATGTTATATTAGCTAATAATGATGAAGTTCTTTATCACTAAGTAAGAAGTTAATTAAAAACAAAAGCTCTTTAGCAGTACGAGTGATTGAAGTTTTCCTCTGTGTATATGTATATTTTTTCTTGGCAACTGGTAATTTTGAAGTAGCTTATTTCTGATTACTGGCATTTAAAAATACCAAATATGCCCTCACTGGGGTGACTCAGTAGGTTGGGCTTCATTCCACAAAGAGAAAGATCTCTGGTTTGATTCCTGGTCAGGGCACAGGTCTTGTATTCAGTTGGGGGCATGTAAGAGGCAATGTATCCATGTTTCTCTCCCTCTCCTCCTTCCTCCCTTTCCCTCTCTATAAAAATAAATTAAAACTTGCCTAAGCAGTAAACTTTTGGATATCCTACACAAAAATATGTTTACTGATACCTCACCAAGGGCAAGGGAAATCAAAGAACGAATCAACAAATGGGACTATATCAAATTGAAAAGTTTCTGTTCAGCTGAAGAAAATATCAGCAAAATTCAAAGGGAACCAACTGTATGGGAAAACATAATTGCCAATGATACCTCAGACAAGGGTCTGATCTCCAAAATATAGAAAGAACTAATGCGACTCAACACCCAATTGGGAGACAGACAGCCCAATTCAAAAATGGGCAAAGGACCTGAACAGACAACTCACTGAGGAAGATATACAAAGGGCCCAGAGGCATATGAAAGAATGCTCAACATCACTAGTCATCAGAGAGATGCAAATTAAAACTACAATAAGATACCACCTCACACCTGTCAGAATGGCAATCATCAGCAAATCAACAAACAACAAATGTTGGCGAGGATGTGGGGCAAAGGGAACCCTCATACACTGTTGGTGGGAATGCAGGCTGGTGCAGCCACTGTGGAAAACAGTATGGGGTTTCCTTAAAAAACTAAAAATGGAACTGCCTTTTGATTCAGCAATTCCACTAATTGGACTATACCCAAAGAATCCTGAAACACCAATTCAGAAGAACCTATGCACACCTATGTTCATAGCAGCACTATTTACAATAGCCAAGTGCTGGAAACAGCCTAAGTGCCCATCAGTGGATGATTGGATCCAAAAACTTTGGTACATTTACACAATGGAATTCTATATAGCAGAAAGAAAGAAGGAACTTGGACCCTTTGCAACAACATGGGTGGAACTGGAGAGTATTATGTTTAGTGAAATAAGCCAATCAGTGAAGGACAAATATCATATGATCTCACCCATTACGGGACAATAATGAGCAAAACTAACAACAAGCAAAACAGAACCAAGTGTATGAATACAAGGAATAGGCCTTCAGTGATCAGGGGGAACGGGGTTGAGGGGAGGGGGGAGGCAGAGGCAAGAAAGGGGAGCAGCTTAGACAAGAACCTAGTATAAAGGAACCATGGACATGGACAACAGGTGGGATTGACTTTGGGGGGAATGGGTGGGTGGGGAGGGGGACAGAGGGAGCAAAAAGGGGATGGATGTAATACAATAACAATAACATTAAAAAAAAACTTGCCTAAGAAGTGCAAACTTAGTGCAGTAAGATAATCTCTTGCCATTGAGTAAACATATTTTTGTTTAAAAATCCTGCATCACTTAGATTTACAAGATCTCACGTTCCAGACTAGGGAAAAGTTGGAAGTTAATAATCAAACGTGATTTATGCTTATTTATTTATCTGCTATGATTTTTACCATTTTAGATCAATTTACTAACAAATCATTATTAAAGACACAATATAAAATTTATTGTTTGTTTGCAAGAAATCCAAGTAGAGAGCCAAAAGTGACCTCAGAGCAGAGTATTTGGAAAAACCAAGTCCTCTGTAACACAGATTTCCCAGAATTCTTTTTCTAGCTTTTAAGTAGAGCCTGCCATACTAGATGTTCCTCCTGAATGCTTGGTGTTTCTTCTGAATGTGTATAGAATGCTTCCTATTCCATCTGCTCATTACTGTGGGAGATGCACATCCTCCTTTAATTTTATTTTTTATTTTAAAAAATATTATTTTTAGAGAGGTTAAGGGAGAGAAGCAGGGAGGAGAGAGACATCCATGTATGGTTGCCTTTCACCTGCCTCCAGCTATGGACCTGGCTGGAGACCTGGCTTGCAACCTGGTTATGTGCCCTGACTGGGAATTGAACCAGCGACCTTTGGGTTTGCAGGCTGATGCCTTATCCACTGTGCCACGAGTCAGGGCCACATCCTCTTTTTAAAAGCAACCTTAATTGTATGAGAAAATGCTGAAGAGATCATGTTTCAGTAACAAATGGATAAATATATATAAATTGGTGACATGATTGCGTTTAATTTACATTTGCCATTCCTTTATATATACTGATCATGAAATATAAAATATTAATTTGTAATAACAAATTAATGTCTGCAGTTAAATTTTCCTCTTGATACATACATGTCTATATCTGTATGTATGTATCTATACATGTATATGTGTGTGTACATGTGTGTGTGTGTACATATGCATGTGTGTGCATTTATGTACATATATATGCCAGAACGGAAATACTACGACACTGGGTTAAATTGAAGGATACAAAATTTCTGAGAGTCAACTTTTTGGGGCAAAAATGCTGTTTCCTATGGTTCAGGAAAATAGTGTTGGTATTTCTGAATACTGAGATTGCATGGTATTTTCTCAGCAAGCTATGTTTTAGTTATGGTGCAAAGTTTTTATGAAATGCACATCTCATGAGGAAGAAGCTCCAAGAGAGTGGTAACATGAACCCTTAAAGGCAGCCCCTGCTTCTCTCCCTTTCTTGTTCCGCTGCCTTCCTATCCTCCAAGACCTAGTTAGCCTTTTTCTCGGCACCGGTGCTGTGGTCTCTGAAAAGCACCCTGATCTCTTTCTCTCTAGCACTTGCCTTTTGTCTAGCTTACTGTTGCCAAGTCCCCACCCCCCCGCCCACTCCTGTTTTTTTGTTTTTTGCCTTATTTCTCATATTTGTTTCCTCGCTCCTTCTGGAATTTCTCCCCTAGATAACCACAATAAAAAAAATATTAGCAGCCACTTAAATAGTGGCTACTGTTTGTCAGGCCTGTTCAAAGACCTGTACCTGTTGTTCTATGCTCCCAGTGAGCAGGTAGATTAGATCATCTCCCCATTTTCAGAGGAGATGAGGAAACTGAGGCACAGAGTCATTAGTTGGCTCCCAAAGAGTAATCTGAATCTGTAGGCCATATGCTTAAGTGAGAAGTCTTCCTGCTCTCTGAGGACCTTATTTTGCCTCCACAGCAGTTTCTGCTACTTTTAGAATAAATAGCCACCTTGTTGTCTCTGGGACTAAGAGCAGGTTTCTTCCTTGCCTTGAACAGGGGTGAGTGAGCAAAGTGCATCCTTTGGCCCTGATTTTGTAAATTTTTACCAGAGCAGTGACACTCATTTATTTACAAGTTGCCTGCACAACAGTAGAGTTGAGCAGTTGTAATGTAGAGGATATGGCCAGCAAATCCCCAAACTTCCATTATCTAGCCCTTTAAAGAAAAGGTTTGCTGAATACAGTTTCTGTATCCCACCGTTCCACTTGCTCTGGCTATTTAATGGATTGCCACACATCTTGGTGGTGTAAAATGACCAGTTGTGCACCTCACAGATTCTGGGGGTCAGTAATTCCAATGGAGCACAGCATTTATTTTTAAAGATTTTCTTTTAATAGGGAGGATAAGGGAATGACAGGGGATGAAAAATATCAATCAGTTGCCTCCCACAGACCCCCAGCCCAGTCTTGTGCCCTGACTGGGAATCATAATTTTGGTTTGCAGGCCAACAATGTTCAATCTACTGAGCCACACCAGCCAGGGCAGCATTTTTCTATGAGATCTGGTACCTGGACTGAGAAGATTCAAAATGGTGGGGACTGGAGCGCTCATTGAAATTGGGTCCCAGAACCCAGGTAACATCAGGTTCCTAACGTCATCCCTGAGGATTACTCCCAGCCTCTAGTTCTGCTCCTTTTATCTTCTATGTGTGTTATAATAAATGTTTTCATCTGTTTTTCTGAGGTGAATCAACACTTAAAACCTGGAAAGGTCTGCCTTCCCTTTCTGTGCCAAGGCAAGGTTTCTGCTCTGCTGTAGGTTTGACATCTTCATGACACTCATGTGGGGCCTGCAGAAATTCTGTATAAAAGTGATGCAAGTGGCAGTTGTGAGCAATGTGAAATATATATGTGGTAGGAGGAGACCAGGAGACTGTCTTGAAGTTGAATGTATACCAGCATTTCACATATAAGCCAAAAAAGTCAATGGATATTAATTCAAAAATTGTGGGTAGTGAGGCTGAGGTGTTGATGTCCCCCCTTGGTTTGGCCACTGACATCCTTAGTTTTGGACAAACCTCATTGTCACATAGAATTTTTCACTATTTTTGGAAAGGAAGCTTCTGCAGGATTGCTTTGAGATTTACCAAAAGAAAGGGGAGGGTAAAAACAAAGAGAAGTAGACGATAAGTACCTTTGGTTGTTCTACAGTCATCGCCTGTCGATAATCATAGGTAATAGAAAAACGAAACTTTCTTTTGATATTTAAATGAGTATTTCTTCAATGAATAGTATAAAAGTGGGAAATAACATTTTTGATGTTCCATCCCATATGTTCCTAGAGTAATAAGCTTGATTTCTTTTCTTTAAAGGTTTTATTTATTTATTTTTAGAGAGAAGGAGGAGGCGGGGGGTGGAGAGAAAGGGAGAGACACGTCCATGTGTGAGCGAAACATAAACGGGTATCTCTGGCTCATGCCCCGACCAGCCAGGCCTGCACCCCAGGCATGTGCTCTGATGGGAAAGGAACCAGGCACCCTTACTCATGTGGGAGGGCTCGCGACCAGCTGAGCCTGCTGGTCAGAGCCAAGCTTGATGTGTTTTGTTTGTTTGTTTCTGTTTTTGAAGATTTAATCTATTTTTTTTTTTTAGAGACAGGTGCAGGAAGAGAGGCAGAGAGGGAGAGAAACATCAATGTATGGTTGCCTTTCACCTGCCTCCAGCTACGGACCTGGCTGGAGACCTGGCTTGCAACCTGGTTATGTGCCCTGGCTGGGAATTGAACCAGCAACTTTTGGGTTTGTAGGCTGGAGCCTATCCACTGTGCCACCAGCCAGGGCCGCTTGATGTTCTTAATCGACAAACTGGATAGTCATTGTAGTTTATCTCAGGAAAGTTTTTGGTTAAGTCTTTTTTTTTCCCCCACACCTTATAAAATTTTCCACCTATGTTAGTAGTTAGTAAGCTGTTGGCCCATGGGCCAAATGCAGCTCTCTACCTGTTTGGTAAATGACATTTTATTGGCACTCATTCCTGTCCGTTTGTGTACTTGTTGTCTCTGGTTGCTTTTGCCCTTCCAGGGACAGGAGTGAGTAATCATGAGAGAGGTCGTGCAGTCTGCAAAGTGGAGTATTTACTGCGGACTTTTACAGAGGACGGTGGCCCACCCAAAGCATATGTTGGCACTTAAAGTTTTAGAATTTTCTCCATTTAGATATCAGATGATACAGAGAATCAACCGGTTGCATGGCCAATGTTGGTAGGAAAATGCTTCTCACGGAATTGTGTATTTAGCCAATAGAACTGTGTCAGGGGAAACCAGGACACGTCTTCATTTTGATCCTTGTCTGATTGAATCTGAGAAATAAACTCTAAAACAGGATTTTAGTTACAGGTACATTAAATCCTTAAAATTTTTTAAACATCTGAAAAAATTAAAGAGGAAAGAAGTCAGGAATTTAGGAATCTATGAGATGAACTCTTTAGAAAAAGCATTTAAGGTTCATAACACTATTAATGGATAGTGATATTTGGTTATAAATTGTTGTAAATCTTTTCAATGACTTTCAAAACTGGTCACAGTAGCGAACTTCTGGACTGGTGATAGGCATGTCCCTGCAGGCCTGGGGCCATGCGAACCCGTGGCCCTCACCTATGAACTGGGAGCTATTGGGGTGACTTGTTATTAAAGAAGGGTAGAAATGTGTCTCATCAGGGGATTTAGTTATGCTAGTTTGCAGAATCCAGAATCAGAGGTCATAGATCTCTGTTTAATTTGTCTTTTCTACTTCTCCCATTACCCATGCTCTGCCTAAATTGAGATGAGGAAATAAGTCAGTTCCCAAAATAACAAAGTGGTAGAGGTGACTTTAATTAAAGGCTGTTGAGGATGGTAATCACGACTGTAAATGCTTCAGGAAGGTGAAGGAAGCTGGGAGGTGAGCTGGATCGGAGTTTTCCCCACACAGGCTCGATGGTTCCCTGGGCTCGGTGGGGTATCCTCCGGCCCATGGAGTTGGGGGGCTTCTTTCACATTTGACATTGGTAGCTGTCTTTCTAACTTTTGTGGAAAACTTAAGCTTTGTTAAACACTTGATCATCATGTACGTTGTTGCACATATAAGTGGTTTGTTTCTTTTAATTGCTTAGTGTTCCATTGTGGGGATGCCCCCATTGTGGGGATGCCCCTAATTTTGCTTAGCCATTCACCAGATATTGGACACTTCAGTTGCTCCCATTTATTCACTATCATGAATAAAATTGCTATATCCATATTCCCAGAGGTCTTTGTATAGGAATACATTTTTATTTCTTTTGGGTATTTAGAAGTGGAATTGTTAAGTCCTATAGGAATTGTATGTTTAATGTTTTAAGAAATGGACAGACTTTTCCAAAGTGACTGTCATTTTACATTTTTACCAGTTGTGTGAACTCCAGTTTCCCAGAGTCCTTGACAACAGTTGTCATTACCTGTCTTTGGTTATAGGCATTCTGGAGGGTATGAGATGGTTTTTCGGGTGGTGTGACTTGCAATTCCCTAAGGACACTGAGCATCTTCTCAAATGCTTATTTGCTATTCACGTCTCTTCTTTGTTCAAGGGTCTTCAAACTTCACTCATTTTCATTTATTTTGCAGGAAAAAAGTGTAAGCCATTCCATAATTGTATGCATTTTGTGCAGGGTTTACCTAGCTTAGCACCCTGCTGCTTTGGCTCATTCTTGCCTGGGACGGGAGTGGGGTGCTATCCTGTGTATTGGAGGGTGCTCAGCAGCACCCTTAACTTCTATCTAGTAGAATCCAGTGGCACACCCTCTGTCAGCACAATCAAAACTGGATCCAGACACTGCTTGGGGGACAGAATTGCCCCTGGATGAGAACTACCAGTTAGGGAGTTGCTATGGAGTGGAAAAAATAAAGCTCAAGGGCATGTTATTAAAAGTGGGTCTTCACTTGGGTATTTTAAAGGGCTAGAGTTGAGAAGGGTGGAAAGAAGAGGGGGAATTTCAGGTCAAGTATGACCTTAAGGGAAGAAGCCACTTCTTGGGCCCCCTGGAGGTGCTGAGGAGGAACTTCCAGGCAGACCTGTGGCAGGAAGGGCGGGGGGATGCGTTACAGAGGCAAGCAGGAGCGTTGGAGCTCATCTGGGCACTTTCTGAGGGCAGTTCTGTGAGGCAGGGCCCCCCACGCCTGGGCTGCCTGCCGAGCAGCAGGAGATAAGTTTGAATGTAAGGACTTCGAATCCCCCTGAATCTCCCCCACTCCCACCCTCTGTGAAAAAATTGTCTTCCATGAAATGCTTTTGGTTTGGGGACCCCTACTGTAAGGAACTGTGGTTCGGCTCCCCAAAAGCTGAGGAGAATGAGAGCCAGCAAAACATTGATTGGATTTATTTATTTCTTATTTAAAAATTAATTTATTGTTGTATTACATTTATCCCATTTTCCCCCCACTGCCCACCCTCCCCACCCCCTCCCACAGTCAATCCCACATGGTGCCCATGTCCATGGGTCACCCATGCTAGTTCCTTGACTAAACTGCTCCCTTTCTTTGCCTCCCTCTCCCTCCCCCTCCATCCCTGCCCACTGGAAGTCTGTCCCTTGTTTCCCTGCCTCTGCTTCTGTTTTGCTTGTTTGTTTTGTCCATTAGTCTCCTGTATTAGGTGAGACCATGTGGTATTTGTCTTTAAGAAGGGCTTGACTACTTCTGCGTTGTGTAGGAGTTTGCGTATGGAGATGGGAATTTGGGAAGCAAAAGTAAATAATGATGAAGGTGGTGAGGGACAATCAAATTGAATTACCAGTGTCCACTACGCCTCTGTTTCTGAGCCAGATTTTCTCAGTGATGTGTAATTGGCAAGTGTCCATTCCAACCTTCCCAGTGTATGTTTCAGGTAACCCCTGGATATCCCTTCACATTCTCCACCAAAGGGAACCCTTTGGCCAAATACAGTTGGAAAATGCTCACTATTACACCACCCCTGTGGGGATTAACTTCACAGTAACACATGAGAGACTCTTGGTTGTCCTTCTCTTTAGGATGCTCTTGACCCAGTCTTTGCTAAACTAGCCTATTACAGAATCCTATTTTTGCATAACGTTAATGGAAAGGAATGGAACCAATGTTTGGGAAAGCATTGTGTGGAAAATATGTTACGCTAACGTTGTGACATCAGTGATGTCACAATGAACGTCCTAATAAGTAATAAAGGAAACTTGGAGTCTTTACAAGCTCATCAGTGATACCATTGTTTCACTTTTGCGTGCAGTGCAGGTCAGTTAGGAACTTGAAATCTTTCAATCCTGCCTGGCATTGTTTTCATCACTAGTTAGAAGGTCCTAGTGCATCAGACACGATCTACATAGAATTTCTGGTATTGACATTAGTAGCTCACGCAAGCTTTTAATGTGCCCTAGTTTCCTCATAGACTTGGTATGATTCTGGTGAAAGGCAGGCATACTTGGTATTTCCTAGAGCTTGGGACAGCTTTGTTGATGGTTGAGCTCCAATTGTCAACAGATTTATCAGAAAGTAAAAGTTGTTTAAGCACATATACACAAATGCCTGAATTCCTTGACAGTATAGGATACATGGCTGGGGGACCATCGGACTAGAGTGTCTTCTTTGGGGTCCATGTGGGCTTTTATATTACTTTGCCTTTGTTGCCAGGTAAAATATTAAGGATGCAATTAAGAATTGGAAAGCAGCCTTGGTTTTTATCCTCAGAGGGCTGAATCAGTTGAAGGCTATATTGGGTGTTTTTCACGATGCTAAGTGAAGCATAAATTAGTTCTACCTCATTGGCTTAAAACTTATTTTATACATGACAGGTGCTCCTTTTGTAGCTATGTCTTATAAAGAAAGCAGATAAGATGAAGTTGGGGGACCTGGTAGAAGGTATTCTGGCAGGAGTTACCAGTTAATCACATTGATATTGGGATAAATTTCACAGTGGCTGAAACTGGGATGTGGACAACATTCCTCCTACCCAGTAACAGCTTCTTACTCTCTGTTTCATCATGTATTCAAGCCGGGTAACAGTGAGGCCTGTGTTTTCATTCTGGGTCTATCAGAAGTTTGCTCAACATCAATGAGCCTTAGTTATCTCTTTTGCAAAGAGCAATATCCTGATGTCATAGCATGTTAGGTTTATTAAGTGAAATGCCAACTATGAAAGACCCAGTGTAGATTCCGGCACCTAACATGATCTTGATGTGTTCATTTCTTGTCCTTCAATCCTTGTCTTTTGCACATTTAAAATTCTTCCCATTCTATCTCTTGCCTGAGCTCCATCTTGGTTTCCTGCAGTTCCTGGCCCCTCGATGCTTCTTTTTTTCCTCATTGTAAATGTAATGGTTTTATTTTCCTTTTTGTTACCTTGTCCTTGAGCCTCACCTTTGCTCTCTCCCACTGCGTTGGTCTTTCCACTGGGCCTCAATCGTACATCGATCTTTCCCACCTGAAGAAGGCCTTGGTTTTACTCTGTTCTTCCTGTGAGCTACCAACATTGTCCTCCCCATTCACTTCTTGACCCAAATCCCAGGACATGTTGCATATACCTGCTGCGTTCACTTCTCTGCTTGTTAACCCTTCCTTAACTCTCAGCACTTGCCCTCCTGCTGTTTGGCTGCAGCTCTCCCCTTGAAGGCCACAGAGAAACCCTTTGTGCAAAGTTCAGTAACATCCTTCATCCTTCATTGTTTTAGACCTTGGTGCTACCGTACAGTCTCCTGACCCCGTTAAATGTGTATCCCTTACCTGTCACTGAAAGTGTGTGGTCTGAGTCCCCTGTGTCCCTTTCTAGTTACCGTTCCGTGCTCCCTTCCTTCAGCTGCTGCCTGTCTACTCGAAGCTTATCGCTGGCCCGTTGGCTCTGTTCCATGCGCTGCAGTTCGGTAGGATTCGATTATGTGTGCATATGAATCTGACCAGCTGTTTTCCTCTCACACCCACACAGTTATCACTCAAGAATTGGCCCATGGGGGAAGCGATTCTTTCCAACTGGACCGGCTGTGAGTAAACTCCTGGCACCGCCATTACCCTCATGACATTCACGTCTCCAAAACTGGCTATGCCAGCCACCCTGCGCAGAAAGTGCGCAAGGGCTGAACATGGGCAAACGGAGACCCAGATAATTCAGCCTCCCATTGGGCACAGGAGGGGAGGCATGTCAGAGTCACGTCGCTATGGAAGGGCTCAAAGTCATGAGAAGGGTGGTGAGATTGGGGGGTAGGAGGTGATGGTTTCCAAGGGGCTGGCCTGCCCCAGGCAAAGTTCTGCTTGCCGAGGGGATGAACTCAGGACCGGAGTTTTTCTTTCCTATTTGCATTTTCTCTCTTTTCTTTCTTTCTTTTTTTTAAAATTTTATTGTTGTTGTATTACATCCATCCCCTTTTTGCTCCCCTCTGTCCCCCTCCCCACCCACCC